>MU789535.1:186032-254238 GCA_026770625.1 Nicotiana glauca
AAGATTCTTCGAGCAGGATATTATTGGCTTACTATGGAACGAGACTGTATCAGTTTCGTACGCAAGTGTCATCAGTGTCAAATACATGGAGATTTGATTCATTCTCCTCCATCTGAGTTGCACGCAATGTCGGCACCATGGCCCTTCGTTGCTTGGGGAATGGATGTTATTGGGCCAATTGAGCCAGCAGCATCTAATGGGCACAGGTTTATTCTGGTAGCCATTGATTATTTTACTAAATGGGTTGAGGCGAAAACTTTCAAATCAGTGACCAAGAAGGCAGTGGTCGATTTTGTGCATTCAAATATCATTTGTTGGTTCGGAATTCCGAAGGTGATTATCACAAATAATGGTGCCAATCTCAACAGTCATCTGATGGTGGAGACATGTCAGAAGTTTAAAATCACACACCGCAATTCCACACCGTATCGTCCTAAGGCTAATGGAGCAGTCGAGGCAGCTAATTAAAATATCAAGAAAATAATTCGGAAAATGGTGGAAGGATCCAAGCAGTGGCATGAGAAACTACCTTTTGCTTTGCTAGGATACCGTACTACTATTGGCACTTCGGTAGGGGTGACTTCTTATTCATTGGTGTACAGTACGGAGGCAGTGATACCTGCAGAAGTTGAAATACCCTCCCTTCGTATTATTGCGGAGGCAGAAATTGATGATGATGAGTGGGTCAAAGCCCGTTTAGAACAATTGAGCTTGATTGATGAAAAGAGATTGGCAAGAGTATGTCATGGATAGTTGTACCAACGGAGAATGGCAAGAGCTTATAACAAGAAAGTGCGTCCGCAGAAATTTGAATTAGGACAATTGGTATTGAGGCGTATCTTACCTCATTGGGCTGAAGCAAAAGGAAAGTTCGCTCCCAACTGGCAGGGGCCGTTTGTTGTAACACGAGTATTGTCCAATGGTGCATTGTATCTAACAAATGTGGAAGGAAAATGTGTAGAAATGGCTATTAACTCTGATGCAGTCAAGAGATATTATGTATGATTTCTTTATCTTTATGTACCTGATTGTATTTGACATGTTTTGAGATTGAAATGATGAAAGCATTTTGTTCTGCTATCCAAACACTTTATCCTTTGTTATCCCTTTGAGCCTTATTATTATATTTTCTTTCGTATCCCTCTTTCGGAATCAACAACTAAACTTGAGGATCAAACGGGGAAATCAGATGGAGAAATAAGAAAAGAAAAGAAGAAAAAAAAAGAAGAAGAAAAAGAAAAAGAAAAGAAATGAAAAGAAGAAGAATGGAAGGAAAGAAACATCGCAACAATGAAGCGATTTTATATCTTGAACTAAGTTTGACTTGATCCCGAAAGAGTACGTAGGCAGCCTCACTGAGGTTCTGTCACAACCAAAGGAAAGTCCAAGAATCCCCAAGAGTGAAACTGGGGCAGAAGTTATTTTTGTTGAAGAAATGTGATTCCGAAAGTTTTAATTTTGAGTCCACATTGAAATATTTTGAGCCTTTATACCCTTCTTTCTAAACCCATCCAAAAGCCACATTACGGTCCAAATAAAGACCTTCTGATCAATTTTAAGAAATGTCAATAAAAGCAGGTAAGGTGATTCATGTTGTGGACAACACTCTGGTACTAGAAGAAAGGGAAATTGAAAATGAGAGAGTCTTATTGGTGAAAACCCTCACGGGCACCATAAGGCGATGTGAGTTGAGAAAAATGAAAATGAGAGTCTTATTGGTGAAAACCCTCACGGGCACCGTAATGCGAAGTGATTTTAAGAGATATTAAAAATGAGAGAGTCTTATTGGTGAAAACCCTCACGGGCACCGTAAGGCGAAAGTGAGTTTTTCAGATGGACAAATGAAGGAAGTATGTAGTTGAAAGGGATTTGAAATATGGCAAAACAAGCGAGGTTTGGGTTTTAGTAAAAGTCGGGTCGTGAAAGTATGGATCAGCAAAGGTGGCAATTGATAGTTGATTGGTTGGACAGACTAGGTTGGTTAATCCAAAATGCATGGTACGATCAATGGTATCAGCTTTCCATTCAGATAAGTCCTATCCTTTTTCTCTTCATTACAACTCATTTAGAGTCTTTCTATCTTTAAAAAACTTTTGAAGCCATTGCATTTCATTCTCTTGAAGTCTGTCTATAAGACATTTCAGTCTCAGTTCAATTCAGAAACAGAAAGAAGGATGTCAAGGCTAACTACCAGTTTCCAGTTGTATGGCACAACGAGATCGGTACATATCAAAAGAAAGTAAAACATGAAGGACCAATGCAAATCCCATCAAGAGAATAATCAGATAATTGAAGGGAGAAGCCAAGTTTCACAAGAAGGGAACGGAAACACCAAAATACAAGGTAAAACATTTGGGTCATCAAGATCAGAGAGTTAAAAGTTAGCCGGGAAGTCATGGCAAGTCAAAGCAAGTCCAAAGAAGCAAGTCGGAAGCGGGAGCATGGCCAACAAGAATTCCAGCAGCTAACCATCATTTTTATATTAACAAATCTGTCTTTGATTAAAATAGGGGCAGAAAATTTTCTTTGTTTTTGTCTATTTTTATTGCAATCAGGAGCCCACCTGGAGAACAAGGGAATACATTTTCAAGCATTGCAAGCAGGAGCCCACCTGGATAACAAGGGAATACTTTCCAAAGTTAGCAAGCAGGAGCCCACTTGAAGAATAAGGGAATATATTCCAAGCGCAGCAGTCAGGCACCCACCTGAAGAATAAGAGAAGTATAATGCAAGTCTTATCTTTCCAGTTAACATTCAGTAACACAACGCACCCAGTTATCAAACTGTGGCAGAAAATTTTCCTCGTTTTGTATGGTTGTTGCAAGAAGGAGCCCACCTAAATAACAAGGGAATATCTTTTCAAATTCAGCAAGTAGGAGCCCACCTGAAGAACAAAGGAATATCTTTTCAAAATTCAGCAAGCAGGAGCCCACCTGAAGAACAAGGGAATATCTTTTCAAATTCAGTAAGCAGGAGCCCACCTGAAGAACAAGGGAATATCTTTTCAAAATTCAGCAAGCAGGAGCCCACCTGAAGGACAAGGGAATATCTTTTTCTAATGCAGCAAGCAGGCACCCACCTGGAAAATAAGGGAAGTACAATCCAAATTCTAGCCTTTAGTGTTAATATCTAATAACATGATATGCCCAGTCACCATACTGGGGCAAGAAATTTTCTTTGTTTGTCTATTTTGTTGTAATCAGGAACCCACCTGGAGAACAAGAAAATACATTTTCAAACGTTGCAATCAGGAACTCACCTGGAGAACAAGGGAATACTTTTCAAGCATCGCAAGCAGGAGCCCACCTGGAGAACAAGGGAATACCTTTTCAAGCAATTGCAAGCAGGAGTCCACCTGAAGAATGGACACATATTTCAAATTATAGTTATCAAGCAACATCAGGAGGAATGGCAAAACATCGCTAAGGCAACAGCCAGAATTCCATTGGAAGAACACAAGATACAAGTTCAAGGCAACACAAGAGCAAGTTTGAAGGCATAGATAGGATTTCTTGTAACTCATAGAGTATAGCTTAGGCTAGCTTCCTTTTATATCGATACGGTGTAATAAGGAGGTCAGCGAGCGGTAACAGTAGCAACAGCAGTGAAATCACAGCTCCTGGTAGTCCCAGCTACCAGACACTCCCGAACTACACTGACCTGATTCCTGTTTAGCCCGGGATATGTAGGCAACCTCTGAAGCAGGGTGCAGTCAAATTTTTCAAAATGCTTCACACAGAATATACGAACGGGCAAAAATCTCTCAGTTCTGCTCACTTGTCTTTGAACGAAAACTCTTCGTGTTTCCGGGCAAAGAGGGGCAGCTGTGAGCACGTGATTTTTGCCCTAAGCAAATTATTCCTAAAAACCTAAATAAAATGATTTTTCTTTATTTTTACAATTTTTGTGTCATTTTCTGATATTTGTTGCATTTTCGGGTTAATTAGTTGCATAATAATTCATATTAAAAAACACAAAAATATGCATTTGCGTTAGGAATTTAATTTTACATTTTTAGCATTTAAGTAGGTGTTAATTCATTTTAGAAATTTAAAGAAAATCAAAAAATAGTTCACTTTATCATTTTATTATTTTAATTGGAAATTGCTATAAAATAGTTATTAAGTAGAGTTTAGACTTTAATTAGTTTAATTGTAGTTTAATCTTACAATTTTATAAAATCAGCAAAATAATATATAAATCTGAAAAATACAAAAAATACAAAATGAAAATAAAATACAAAAAGTAAAGTGAGTAAAATACAAGAAAAAAAAAAAGAAAAAAGGGATTGCTAAGGATATTGGGCCAATTACCCAAGCCCAAACAAAATACGCCCCAATCCAGCCCATTTTTCCCATCCCAGTTCGGTCCAATGACCCCATGACCCAAACGACGTCGCCTTAGCATCTTCATATCTCAGCCCTTCATCACCTTTCATTCGACGGTCAGCGTTTGATTAATAGGATTAGATATAACTGTCTCAAAATACACAAACCCTAAAAAACATTGTATCTCTTCCTCGTACCCCTCCCCTCCCTCTATTACACCGCCACAGTCCCACTAAGGTTCCGCCATTCTCCGCCGTCCTCCATCACATCGTCGACGCCGGCCGGAAATTGTCGTCGGCGGTGGCGCAACCCCAAATAATCCAAAATTTTCACCCCTTACTCCCCTTCTCCTCCTCTTCCTAACCTCCATAACCATCTTCTTCGAATCATAACCCAGCGCTTCAAATATTAGATCAAATTTTTCGGCCGGAACCCTAGTTCATCCAATAACCCTCAAATTCACACCATACCTTCCCCTGACCTCCCTCATACCTAATATCTCATTAATTCCCGTCAAATACCACTATAGCTCATCAAATCATGAATCTAGGGTTTGCGGTTAAAGCTTTGAACTCCAGCCAACGTTCAAGTGATTTTTAAACTATATTAGGTGTTTGTTCTTAGTGAGAACAAGCACATAATAACGTTTGAAGATCACTTTCAAGCCCGGTCGAATCAGTTGCCGAAAGTGAGTTTTCTCGAATTTCTTTTTGTTTCTTTTATCTGTAAATTTTCCTTTAGCTTTATGATTTTGTTCTATTTTGTTCATCTTAGTATATCTTCTATTTTAGATTTGATTTTAAGGTTTGATTGATTTTGATTGTATTTTTGTTATCTGATTGCAACTATAGAATTCCTGTTAAAGTATTTAGTTTAATTAGATTAGTATTTTGTTCGTCATTTAATTGCAGTTTAATTTTTTCAAATCTGTTTGTAGATTGTTCTTACTGTTTTGGCATTAATCACCGTGTTAGTATTAATTCTGCTCTGTTTTAGTTCTGTTTGGCCTGAGTAAATTAATATTTTAATAGGTTAATTAGTTGACTCATTATGTAATTTGTTTGGTTAATTGTCCAATTAACTCTAGTTTTAGGTTATTAGTTACAATTGATAAATTTGAACCATAGTTATTAACTAGGGTGAAAAGGATGTGATTGGGTAGGTAATTTCAAGGAACTTCAGGGGTAATTTGGGCATAGGAAAATGGCAGATTCAGTAGAAACGGTAAATTTTGAAATAAAGTAGGGATAGTACAGGTATTGTAGGGGTATAAAACATTCTAGAATAGGACTTTAGTGTAGAATTCAATAAACTTAGGGTAGTAACTTGACGAACAAGTAAAAGATAAAGGGTTGAATATAAGAAATTTGAAAATTAGAAAAGGGAAAAAGTGTGAGTATCTTCTAGAACATTCTGCCCTTATTTGTGCCTATAAAAAGGCATCCCAATGCCTTAATTCACAAGTTTAGAGCCTCAAAATTCCCCCCAAAAAAAAACTTTCCTCTCAATTTCAGATTTCAAATTTGGAATTTAAAATTTTCAAAATCCAAAAACATTAGAAAAATCAGTAGAAAAAACCAAATTTTTTTTACTGTTTTATTGAGCAACTACAGATTGAATCTGACCTCTAATTAGCCTCTTCACATTTATATTTTAGTTGAGTTTGTGTTTGCTGAAGTAATTTGTTGCTTTTCAAGTGGATTTGGTATCAGTTTGGTTGATTTTCCAGTCTGATTTGGTGATTCTCGCATCTGCTGGGTTTAATTTGGTTATCTTTGGGTTCCTGAGCTGTTTTGGTCATCTGGATGTGTGCTTAAGTCCTATAAATCATCTTTGGACATTGTGGAACTATTTTTGGGTCAAAAATTACTCCAATTGCTGCTGGTTTTAATCCTGTTAAATTCCGGCTGTTACTGCGAATTGTTTCTCCTGTTGACTTCTCCTTCTTCGTTGTATTTTCGAATCCAGGTACACATTTGAACTTTCCTTGATGTAACCTTCAGTTGAGATGAAAGGAAGCCATATTTTCAATTTTACTCGCGTCATGACATGCCTAGATTGTTAAATTTGTTCGAATTAGATCCTTATGTAATGATAGTTAATTGTAAGTTAGATTTGTAGTTCAATTCTGACTTAAATGTAGTTAACTGGATTGCTTTGGGACTGCTTGAATCTGTGGCTATCTAGTTGTAGTTTAAATATAGTTAATGCCTGTTTAATTCAACATTTCTTCTGTGAAAATAACAAATTAAAAACAATTTAGATTGGTAGCTGTTTAATGTCAGTGTGTATAAGTTTGCACTACAGTAATCATTATCAACAAGTTTGCTATTAATGCTACCTCTTTCATCTTGTTGAATTCACTGTTTCACGTAGGTATTAATAGTTTTAGAATAGGGGTTAATATCAATGATTTGCTTGAGTTGAATAAACATCATCAGTTAATTAATTTGAAGCAACTAGCTGCGCGTGGATTTAGGTTCTTAATATCTTGTCACTTTGATTAAATCTATTTTTTTGCCATTTGTTGAGCACAACCAGAATAGCTTGGAGTAACTCTGATGGGCCAATGTTCAAGCGAATTTGGGCCTGTTTAGCTTCAGTTATTTGATCCTTCTATCCCTCTTGTGCGGCCTGGCTTGGCCCACCCAATTTGGGCTGGCCTTAGGCCCGATACCCGTGTCCTGGATATTTTATATGGCATGCATATACTGTGTGGTTTGGGCTCTTTGGGCAGAAGATCATGACTAACCTGCCCTTTGGACGCCTGGTGTATGGTCTCTCCATATGGGCTGCGTTTAAGCCCAAAATGGCTATAATATGAAATCATGTGAGCTCATGGACCCAAATGTAATAACTATTACATAATGTTAATTAGTTAGGATTTCTTTTATTATTAGAGAAAAATCGAATAGAAAATCATAGCTTACTTTAGATTGGACCTTTAAATAAAGAAACGAGATGAGCCTCGCTAAACAAAACCAAACAAATTGCGGGGCCCTCGATAAATGTTATACTAAAAATACTTAGACTTTGGGATAGGCCGTTTAGCCAATTTTACGGTTTTCCCCAAAGATAATAACGCGTTAGTCACTTTAGGCACGTTTTAATAATTTTACCTTCTTAAATACGGGTGCACATTTATATGACCCAAATCCAAATCTCAACGAAGTCAAAATGTGTCGAAAACCACGGGTGCACTGGTGCGATGTGGTTCGAGATACATTTTCACGCCGTTGCAATTCTTATAAAAATAAATATATAAAAAGCGGATTACTAATAGAAGGCACATAGATTAGAACATGTTTTGAAATTAGATAAAATCAAGTACAACAGTTGAGCGACCGTGCTAGAACCACGGAATCCGGGAATGCCTAACACCTTCTCCCGGGTAAACAGAATTCCTTACTCGGATTTCTGGTTCGCGGACTGTTAACAGAGTCATAATTTCCTCGGTTCGGGATTCAACCGGTAGCTTGGGACACCATTAATCTCCTAAGTGGCGACTCTGAATATTAATAATAAATCTCGTTCCAATTGTCCTTTAAGTGGATAAACTCCTTTATTACGCCCTTCACGGGGTGTATTAAGCGTAAGAAAGGAGGTGTGACAGTTAGGTCATAATCCTTAAGTAACTCCAACCACCTCCGCTACCTCAAATTGAGATCCTTTTGCTTGAACAAGTGCTAGAGGCTACGATGATCAATATACACCTCACAAGACACACCATACAAATAATGCCTCCAGATCGTCAATACGTGAACAATGGCAGCCAACTCCAAATCGTGAACAGAGTAGTTAGTTTCATGAGGCTTCAATTGACGAGAAGCATAAGAAATAACTCTACCCTCTTTCATTAGAACACACCCAATACCAACTATCGAAGCATCACAATATACCGTATAAGAACCTGAAGCTGATAGCAATACTAGCACTGAAGCTGTGGTCAAGGCAGTCTTGAGCTTCTGAAAGCTCTCCACTAAAATGAAACACCCTTCTGAGTCAACTTGGTCATGGGCGATGCAATAGATGAGAATACCTGAACAAACCGGTGATAATAACCTGCCAAATCAAGAAAACCGTGAATATCTGTAGCTGAGGACAGTTTGGGCCAACTCTGAACCGCCTCTATCTTCTTCGGGTCCACCTGAATACTCTCGCTGGACACCATGTGCCCTAAGAAAGCCACTGAACTGAGCTAGAACTTACATTTGGATAACTTTGCATAAAACTTCTCCTCTCTCAATATCTGCAACACCATTCTCAAATGTTCCGCGTGCTCCTCCTAACTATGCGAGTATATCAGAATGTCACCAATGAAGAAAATGACAAACGAGTAGAGATATGGCCGGAACATATTGTTTATAAAATACATGAACGTTGTTGGGGCATTATTTAGCCCTAAAGACATCACCAAGAACTCATAATGACCATATCAAGTCCTGAAAGCCGTCTTAAGAATATCGGAGTCCCTGATCTTCAACTGGTGATAACTTGAGCAGAGATCAATCTTAGAGAATACTCTCGCTCCCTGAAGCTGATCGATCAAATCATCGAAGCGAGGCAAAGGATACTTGTTTTTGATTGTTACGTTACTCAACTACCTGTAATCAATGCGCATTCTCATTGTGCCATCTTTCTTCTTCCTAAAGAGAACCGGCACACCCCACGGTGACACGCTAGGACGAATGAACCCCTTATCCAAAAGTTCCTGAAGCTACTTTTTTATCTCTTTCAACTCCGCTGGTTCCACACGATATGGTGGAATAGAAATGGTCTGAGTGCCCGGCACCAGGTCAATACCAAAATCTATATCCTTGTCTGGTGGCGTACCTCGAAGGTCTGTAGGAAATACGTTAGGAAAATCACTCACAACTAGAACAGAATCAATATTGGGAGTCTCTACAATGATATCCCTCAGAAAAGCTAGATATGAAAGACAACTTTTCCCAACCATGCACTGGGCCTTTAAGAAAGAAATCACTCTGCTGGTAAAATAATCGGTCAAACCTCGCCACTCAATTCGTGGCACACCAGGCATAGCCAAAGTCAATATCTTGGCATGACAGTCCAGAATAGACCGGCTTAGAGATAACCAGTCCATGCCCAGAATAACATCTAATCTATCATACATAATAGCAATAGATCCACTCGGGTCTCCAGACCACCAATATATATAACACACGACCGGTACACACGGTCTACCACAACAGTATCGCCCACCGATGTAGAAACATGAATAGAAGAAACAAGGGACTTGGAGGGCATATCCAAGATAATGGGCAAAATAAGATGACACATAAGAGAAAGTAGAGCCAGGGTCAAATAACACAGAAGCATCTCTGTGGCAGACTGAGATAATACCTGTAATCACCGCATCTGAAGCAGTCGCATTGAGCCTAGATGGAAGTGCATAGAAGTGAGCCTGGCCACTTCCAGATCGACCTCCCTCTCTGGGGCGACCCCTAAATGATTGTCCCCCACCCCTAGCTGGCTAGGTAAGTGGTGTAGTGGCTAGGGCTAAGGCTGATGACTGACCCCTCTGCTGAGAACGACGAGGGCACTGCCTCCTCAAGTAGCCCATCTCTCCACACTCATAACAACTGCCGGGTGCTGGAGATGGGTAGTGATGGGAACCCCTAGCACCAGTATGACTAGCAAATTCCCCTAACGTAGAAGAATCCTAAACTGATGGAGCACGAGACGAACCCTGGGCTAGAAGTGCACTAAGTGAATAATGGCCCTGCTGAGAACCGTGAGAACTATGACCCAATGATGCCCCATGATAATCGGGTTAAGCAGACTGAGCGTGTCAGAACTATCGGCCTCTGCCATGCTGAAACTGGCCCCTCAAAGGAGCAGCCCCAAAGCTACCATGTCCTTGAGGTCTCTTAGCCTTCCTCTCCTCGTGCTCCCGGCGACGAACTGACTCAATCTCTCAAGCAATATCCACAACCTCCTCGAATGTAGCACCTGAAACCCTCTCCCTAGTCATGAGAACCCAAAGCTAGTAGGTGCGGCCATCAGCAAACCTCCTAATCCTTCCCCTCTCAGTAGAAACCAGCCAAATAGCATGTCGAGCCAACTCCGAGAACCTCATCTCATACTGTGTAACTGCCATATCCCCCTATCAAAGCTGCTCGAACTGCCTACACAGCTCCTCCCTACGGGACTGTGGGACATACTTCTCTAGAAATAGGGCGGAGAACTACTGCCAAGTTAGAGGTGCAGAACAAATAGGCCTACGCCTCTAATATGCCTCCCACCAACTGAAGGCAGCTCCGGTAAAATAAAAGGTTGTGAATGCAACCCTGTTTGTCTCTAGAATACCCGCAGTGCGAAGAATCCTCTGATATCTGTCTAAGAAACCCTGGGCATCCTCGCACTTTGCTCCACTAAAAGTAGGAGGCTGGAGTCTACCAAACCTCTCCAATCTACGTTGCTTATCCTCCGACATAACATGAGCTACATAACCCTGAGAAGTTGCCATCGGCTGGTCTAGTAGTGCCTCTGATGTCTCCATTCCCTAAACCACCAGATTGGGTGTACGGGAGGCAGGAGTCTGAGAGCCTCCCTCTGCCTCAGAAGTGGTTGTGGCAGTAGAAATCGTGATCGCTTGAGCAAGGCTAGTACATACTGTCAATATCTGGGCCAAAGACTCCTGAAGACACAGAATAACAATGGGCACAGCTTGTGCCTAAGCTGGTGCTGCTGGAGCGTCCACCAGTGGGACCTGACCCTGAACTAGGTCGGTTGGTGGGTTTGCAGGTGCTGTCCCAGTTATTGTGGGGGTTGTACCTCTGCCCCTACCACAACTTCAACTACGTCCTCGGCCTCTGATTGGCCTTGCTGGTAATACTAGTGGTCATCCATCCTGACCGATAGCGTGTGTCGTCACCATATGTGAAAGAATAAAATAACATAAGTTTAGTACTCGGATTAACAAATTTGCATGACAAGAATTTCAAGAATATGGAACTTTCCTAAAGGTTCTGCAGCATCTCGAGGATAAATACATACCTCTCCATACCGTTCCGCGAGACTACTAAACTTTCTCATGTATCGTGAGACCTATGTAACCTAGGCTCTGATATCAACTTTTCACGACCCTAAACTCAACCCGGTCGTGATGGCGCCTCTCGCGAAGACAAGGTTAGCCGACTCACTTCCAATTCACTTTAAGCAATTAAAATAAAAACTACCAAGTCTTTAATCAGAAATAAAATACCAAAATAAGTAGTTAATAGTATAAATTGCAGAAATAAAAGCCAACACAGCCTCACATCGGGGTGTCACCAGTCATGAGCATCTAAAACAATACTAGAAGTCTGAAGTCTAATCCACTACTACATAACTGAATCAAAAGAACTAAGATAGTGGGAGAATGCACTGGGCTGCGAATCGCCAAGCAGCTACCTAGTAAATCTCCAAAGACCTGCTAGAACTATCAACCATCAGGAGCAGGACCTGTAGCACCCGAATCTGCACATAGGGGTGCATGATGTAAAGTGAGTACTCCAACTAACTGAGTAATAAAAATTAATAAAGACTGAGTGACATAAAATAAGGTAAGGCACAACATTAAGCTAAAAGAGGCATAACAAAAATCAGTAAATATAATTAAGTAGTGAAATCTCATAAACATCCTTTAAATAGTCAAACAATATACAGGAAAAACAAAAAAAAAAGGTAAACACATAATACCTGCCCCTCGGACACAGTAACCACAGAATCAGCCCCTCGGGCTATATCTCATATCACAATGGGTACCTGCGCTCACTGGGGGTTTACTGACTCCGGGAGGGGCCCCATTATGGCCCAAGCGCAATATCAAGCCATCTCGTGGCATCATAAACAGGCTCTCAGCCTCATATCAATCTCAAGCCACCTCGTGGCGTGTAATCTCAGGCCCTCAGCCTCATTATCATAATCAGTATTGTCACACCTCCTTTTTCTCTACACCCTTGGAAGGGTATAATAAAGGGAGTTATTTCCAACTTGAAGTGACAATCGAAACGGGATAATATTATTAAAGATTCAGAGTCACCACTTAGGAGATTTATGGTGTCCCAAATCACCGGTTGAATCCCAAATCGAGGAAAGATTGACTCTGTTTAACAGTCCGCGAACCAGAAATTCGAGTAAGGAATTCTGTTAACCCAGGAGAAGGTGTTAGGAATTCCCGGGTTCTGTCGTTTTAGCGCGGTCACTCAACTGTCATATTCGGCTTAAATTATCTGATTTTAACAATTAAGAACCTATGTGCAAATTTTAACTTTTAACCTCTTTTATTATTATTTTTTAAATAGAATTGCAACGTCATTAAAACACGTCTCGAACCACGTCACATAAATGCACCCGCGGTCTTTGACATATTTTAACTTCATTAGGATTTGGATTTAGGTCACATAAATGCGCACCCGAGAAGGAAGGTAATTATTAAAATACGTGCCTAAAGCAATTACGCATTTGCACTTTGCGAGGGCCATGGAATTTGCTAAATGGCACGCCTCGGAATCTAAGGATCAATTCAAAATTAAATAAAGCGAGGGCAACATAATTGTCATTTTTTGCTTGGCATGGCGCACCTCCAATTATTCCAAAAGGGTTTTACTCAACTGAAATAAACTACGGATATTCATGAATTTATTCACCGAATTTATTTTAGTGCATTCTCCTAATCCTGCTTCATTTCAAGATCAGGTTTGACCTCACATATGATTAGACTTGAACAATTACCTCAACAACCCTTTCAATGAATTGATAGACTAAACTAAAGTATGAAGGAATCGTTTGTGATCCATGACATAGCATTTTAGACCTTACTCGCCCAAATAAGAAAAGATTCTCAAATGCACGCACACATAATCAGATCTGGGCAAACTCAATAACCATATTTCAAAGTTGATTCATTCCAACAATCGCAGAAAAACCAACATGTACACAATGTAGCTTAATGTGTATCTAGTTGCAATCCACAAAATAGAAGCGCCATCAGCCAAGTAAGGGAGAATGTGAAGATCAGAGGAGTTCAACAATGCAAAATTAGTAACACAACTTCAGTTAAGTCCCAGAATCAAACGAAAATCCAGAAATCATGAAGTAGACGAACACACATTAAAATAAGCTTCTGGGTCTTCAGAGAATTCCTTTTCTTTGCTAAAATCAGTGTATCAAACTAAGAAATCATCATTTTTTTGAAAGAAACCTTCAGATAAAAGTAGTGTATATTTCTGCGTGCCCTTTTTCGTCAATATTAATTTTAATCATGCTTCAAGTTACTTCAACATCTTCAAACTAAACAAGTTATAACCACGAATGAATTCACAGAATCCTCTTAACGTGAAACAAGACAAAATGCTAACTACAGAAGCAACCAAACAATGGCCTTTTGATCCTCCTGATCCCTTTTCAAGCTATTGTCTGATCTTTGCCTAACTATCAAGTCATTAGAGACATCAACCAAAGATCCCGATTCAGAGAACAACATAGCAGGATTCATATTAGACACGACCCTTCAACATATGCATTGGCTCGACTAATGCACCACGTCAAACATAATAACCATGAAAAACTGAAAAAATATTTGAAATACAGTCGACTAAAACAAGTATGAAACTACAGTTTAACTACCAGCACATAGTAGACTTCCATTAACTCTGCTATTAAGACATTTGACCAATTGATTTGAGGTCATCCTTAGCACAACCATTGACTAGTTGTGTGCTGAATCCTCTATCAGAACACCACAGCTAACAGTGAAAACCAATCTAGGTCGACCACACATTTTAGTACAACAACTACAAAACTATTAATTAACTCTCTGAACCTTATGGCTCAATTAAATCATCACGGACACTAGAGCATACTGCAAAGAAGATCGCCAAAAGAAACTAAACACATTGTTCATTTGAAAGCAATGACACTTTGATTTAGAATATACATCGAGCCTGAATAACCGTCAAGACATGTAAGAAATGCAAGACGACTATTCAAATCGATTTCTACTAACTGAAAAATACTTAAACACATACCACCATTGAGAACAGATTTAGTCAACAAGAAGTTCGATCATAACACAAATAAACCACCCTAGATTGAATTTCATAACTCAAAAAAATGTTGAAACAAAACAGAGTTGCATAGAAATAAAGAGAGTAAACTGGAACCTAAAGTTGCAAATCTTCTTCTATAACGATTATAAACCCGACAATACAAACTCTCGACTCTAAATCCTACGAGGTCCAGCAACAAATCAGCGAGACGACATCAAAACCCAGCTTGGACCTCAACTTTATCTCCTTAGAACTCAAATCCTTTTCAGAAAAATAAGAAGAAGAAATTGTATCTATGTTTCTCTTAAGATTTAATGACCTCGTCAAAGAAAATCAACTCCGAAAAACCATTTGTTCACAGAAAACTTTTCAACTTTTTTTCTCTGAATTTTTTAGCCGCCCCCTTTGAAATCCCAAAATTCCTCTGGTTATCAGGCAAACACCTGATAAATGAAGGGCTGGGATTAATCGAAATCGATCCCACGCTCTTCATTCATCCAGCATATGCCTTTTAGAGGCTTCCATCACGTGAGAAGGGAGTGGGGATGAGAGAATCTGTCAGAGGTCGTTACAAATATGGTGACAAGGAGGGAGGGGGAACGCGTGGTTTTGAGATTGGGATTCACTCGCGTGACTTTGGCAATTTGGGGATAGATTTGGGCGTGTTGGAGAAGAAGAACAGTAATGCCCATCGTTCGGGTCTTGGGAGATTAGGGATTTAGCTGCCCATTCGTTTTGTGTTTGTCAATTGAGAACTGGTCGGGTTGGGGCTGGTTGGGGCGTGGGTTAGGCGGATAAGGGGCTGAATTGGGCCGTAGCATTAAATGAGGACAATGGCCCAAAATTAGGTCTTTAAAGGAGAGCAATTCTCTTTTATTTAATTTTTTCTTTTTCTTTTCACTTTTTTTTCCAAAATTAAATTAACATTAGTTAATTCCCAATACCTAATTATCCTAAAATAATAATTAAACCTAAATGATAATTATTCACAACTAACAAATTAAAAGAAAACTACTCAAAATTAAAGTTAAAATTAAAAGTGCAAATTAAACTATTTTTTGTGATTTTTCATTTTATAAAATAAATTAATTAATAATTATTCCTAAAAATGCTAAATTAAATCCTAAAAGCAAATGCATATATATTTTGTGTATTTTTCATTAATTAAAATAAAATAAACACACATAAAAAAATGCAAAGAAATAATAGAAAATGCCACAAAAATCCACAAAATTGCAAATAATGAAAAGAAATTATTTTATTTGAAATTATGGGAATAACTCATATAGGGCAAAAATCACGTGCTCACAAGTATATCATTGCCGCGGCGTGCAGCCCGACCCAAAAGTATCCTCACAATATAGGGCTTTGGCCTTACTCAGTCAGAATCTCATAAGCCCCTCGAGCATCTGTAAAACATGAAGCTCAGCTCAAAATATCTTTAAAATATTATTTAATGTGTTTAAAACATAATAACATAGCTGAGTTTTGAAAATAGTGAAGATATAGCATCAATGAGCATCAATATGAAATCAACAGTGAGGAAAAATGTCATTTAAAATCCCTTAAGGGTTCAAACAGTTGGCATGAAGCCCAAACATAGCATTTAGCCCAAAATATAATAATATCAAATAATTAGCTACCAAATATACAGAAAAGTAGTCATTCGAGATGGACTAAGTTACAATTCCCAATGAAGCACGACCCCACACTCATCATCTAGTGTGTGAGTCACCTCAACACAGCCGAACGTTGTGTAATCCGGGGTTTGATACCCTTAGAACAACATTTAAAATTATTAGTCACCTCGAACTAGACCGAAAAGCTACTCCGGACATGCTTGCCTCTCAAACCAACTTTCGAGTGCTCAAAATCTACCAAGTTCAGATTTTTATCATCAAATTATGCTAAACGAATGAATTTTAATTGAAAAATATCAATTTTAAACAAAAAATAAAGAACTCGAAAAACGGAGTTCATTTGACCCCTCAAATTATCCTTAGAAGGTATCATAATCTCAAGCACTAACTCCACCTTTTTCTATTGATTTTTATGAATTAAACACTGATATTTTGTTCCTTAATAACAAATAATCGAGTTTTAGGGTCCAAAATCCTTACCTCAATGAATAATAATGATTTTCTCTCTTCAAAATCAGTTCAACGCTGTCACGACCCAATCCCCAGTCGTGATGGCGCCCAACACACTGCTAGGCAAGCCCGACCTTTCAACAATATTCCTGACTTAAACAGATCATTGCTTGCAAACACAGACAATAGATACTAAGCCGTTTTATCAAAATACTGGAAATAACGATGAAATAACTGAGAGTTTAACAAAATACGGTAGTAAAATACCCAACTAGGACACGGTGTCACTAACATGAGCCTCTAATACAGAATATCTCCTAATACAAGTCTGCCCAAGAAAATGTGGAAATGAAGAGTAGAGATAGGAAGGAGAGATCAAGGCTGCGAACGCCATGCAGCTACCTCAATGTTCTCCGATACTACTGTCCTACTAGATAGTCCTCAATCATCCTATGATGCACCTGGATCTGAACGCAAGGTTCAGGCAGTAATATGAGTACTCCGACCCAGTGAGTAATAAACATAACTAATGGCTGAAGATAAGAAATCACGAAAATAATATAAGGTAAACTATAACTGGCAGCCCAGACATTTAACAGTGAAAGAACAAGTCAATGAAATAACAGTACAAAAAGATCCATGATAGATAAACAGATAAATACGGATGCATGAATGCAATGCAACACATAGAACAGTACATTCCAGCATCCGCTACGGCATGTAGCCCGATCCATTTAACGTCGACGGCGCTCACTGGGGGTGTGTACAGACTCCGGAGGGGCTCCTACAACCCAAGCGCAAATAATCAGCCATCTTGTGGCACCAATATCCATATAATACCGCTGCGACACGCAACCCGATCCATGTTCAGGCCAGAAATTCACTCAAGCCACACGGGCAATGTCAAATCACATTTCTCAGCTTAGGATGTCAATAAAATGGTTATTTTGTTTTCAAATCTTAGAAAGTGACTGAGTATTTCAAAACTGTATTTGTACTTAGGACTGAAATCCATTAATATGTCAAATAAATGTGAAAACAATGATAGTAATCCCTGAAGGATCCAAATAATCGGCACAAAGCCCAAATGTGTCAATGAAATGCAAGTGGGATGATTATCAAACAAGTTTTAGTCGAAAACACAATATGGATACCACTCGGGACGGACTAAGTCACAATCCCCAATCACAAATGACCCCGCACCCGTCATGGAATGCATGTCTCGCCTCAATATAGTGTTACGATGCGATATTCCGGGGTTTCAAACCCTCAGGTCATCATTTACATCTTTTACTCACCTCAAGCCGGCCCAAAGTCTAGCTCGCTATGCCTTTTCCTCTCGAATTGACCTCCTCACGCGTCAAATCTGATCAAAACCACAAGGAATACCGTATAATAGGCTAAGGGAATATAACCCAATCAAAACACTCAAAAAAACATCGAAAATCACGAAGTTGGCAAAACCCGAGCCCCGGGCCCACTTCTCGAAAAATTACAAAATTCTATAACCGGATTCCTCGTCTCTCTACGAGTCCATACATATCAAATTTACCAAAATCGGAGTCCATTTGACCCCTTCAAATCCCTATTTTAAACTCTCTCAAGTTCAAGCACTAAACCACCATTTTTTACCTTTGATTCCTTAATTATTCGGTCTAAATCCATGTTTTTACACCATAAAATCGTATTCTAAGTCCAAGAATCCATACCTGATTGAAGCCCTCGAAACCCTCTTCAAAATCACCTCAAAGTTCTCAAAGTTTGAAGTCCAAAATGTTGTTCTTTCAAAAATTCGCGAAGAAGACTATTTCACTTAATCTGCCAGGCATTCCGCTTCTACGCATCGATTGCCGCTTCTGCGACTTCTGCATATGCGGTCCACGTCCACTTTTACGGACTTTCACTTAAGGGACCTTACCGCTTCTGCGGTCCCCATTTCTCATCAGCGGGACCGCCCATGCGGTCCAAACTTCCGCTTCTACGGACTCAGACAAGGACCCATGTTTATGCTTCCGCGAGACCCATCTCGCTTCTGCGAGACCGCACCTGCGGTCCCATAGCCGCAGGTGCGAAAACACCAGATACCAATAATATGAAACATGCAACAACTCCAAAAACTCTCCGTTTAACCACCCGAACTCACCCCGAGGCCACTGGGACCTCAACCAAAAGCACAGACATGGTCCAATACCCTATTCAAACTTGTTCCAATCTTAAAAACACATCCGACAACACAAAAATCCTCATTTCTCATCAATTTCAAGCCTAAGTTCTTCAAATTCTTCCGAAACTCACATTCGATAAAAAACCTAACCAAATCACCTCCGAATCATCTAAAATTTTGCACACACATCCAAAATCACCTAACGAAGCTATTGCAACTCTCGGAATTCCATTCCGACCCTCGGATCAAAATCTCACCTACCCACCGGAGTTTGCCAAAATACTAACTTCGCCAATTCAAGCCTAATTCTACATCGGACCTCCAAAAATCTATTCTAATCACACTCCTAAGTCACATATCATCCCCCGAAGCTAACCGAATCACAAGAAATCACATCCGAGCCCTCTAACTCAATAGTCAACATCCGGTTGACTTTTCTAATACAAGCCTTCCTTAAAGTGACTAAGTGTCTCATTTTCTACCAAAACCAAACCAATTCAACTCTAACTCACCAAATGCCGGTAATGAAACATGAAGAATCAATAAATGGGGAAAACGGGGTGGTAACACATGATACGACGGGTCAGGTCGTCATATCCTCCCCAACTTAAACAAAGGCGCGTCCTCGAGCGGGTCAAGAAATATACCTGAAGCCTTAAATAGGTGATGATATCTGCTTCGCATCTCCTGCTCGGTCTCCCAGGTAGCCTCCTCAACGGTCTGACCTCTCCACTGCGCCTTCACCGAAGCTATATCCTTTGATCTCAATTTCCAAACCTGACGACCCAGAATAGCCACTGGCCCCACATCATAGGTCAAATCATCATCCAACTGAACAGTGCAGAAGTCTAACACATGTGACGAGTCCCCAACATACTTCCGGAGCATGGAAACATGGAATACCGGATGAACCCCCGAGAAGATGGGTGGCAAAGCAATCATATAGGCCACCTCCCCAATCCTTCTAAGTATCTCAAAAGGCCCAATGAACCGCGGACTCAACTTCCCTTTCTTCCCAAACCTCATAACGCCCTTCATGGGTGAAACCTTAGACAAGACCTTCTCGCCCACAGTATAAGACACATCTCGAACCTTCCGGTCCGGATAACTCTTCTGACGTGACTGAGCTATACGAAGTCTCTTAGGCATCCTGGACCAACTCTGCCCCCAATAGTCTAGCCTTGCCGGGCTCAAACTAACCAACCGAAGATCTACACTGTCTCCCATATAAGGCCTCATACGGCGCTATCTGAAAACTGGATTGATAGTTGTTGTTGTAAGCAAACTCTGTAAGTGGCAAAAACTCAGTCGAAGAACCTCCAAAATCAAAAATACAGGCACACAACATGTCCTCAAATATCTGAATAGTATGCTCGGACTGCCCGTCCGTCTGAGGATGAAATGTTGTGCGCAGCTCCACCTGTGTACCCAACTCCCGCTGAAAAGTCCTCCAAAACTGGGAAGTAAACTGAGTACCCCTATTCGAGATAACAGAAACTGGGACCCCATGTAACCGTACAATCTCCCGGATAAAAATCCCAGCCAGCCGCTCCGAAGAATAGGTAGTACACACTGGAATGAAGTGTGCGGACTTGGTCAGCCGATCCACAATCCCCCAAATCAAATCAAACTTCCTCGAGGTACGAGGGAGACCACTCACAAAATCCATAGTAATCCTCTCCCATTTCCACTCTAGAATATCTATTCGTTAAAATACACCACCGGGCCTCTGATTCTCATATTTGACCTGATGACAGTTGAGACACCGAGCTACACAACTCACAATATCTTTCTTCATTTTACTCCACCAGTAGTGCTACCTCAAATCTTGATACATCTTTGCGGCACCCGGATGAATGGAGTACCGCGAACTGTGGGCCTCCTCTAGTATCAACTCCCTAAGCCCATCCACATTGGGCACACAAATCCGTCCCTACATCCTCAACACACCATCATCATCAATAATCACATCTCTGGCATCACCATGCTGGACCTTGTCCTTAAGGACAAACAAATGCGGATCATCATACTAGCGCTCTCTAATGCGGTCATACAAGGAAGATCGAGAAACAACATAAGCCAACACCCAACTAGGCTCCGAAATGTCTAACCTCACCATCCGATTGGCCAAAGCATGGACATCAACTGCAAAGGGCCTCTCCCTAACTGGAATGTAAGCCAAACTACCCATACTAACCGCCTTCCGGCTCAAAGCATCGGCCACTACATTAGCCTTCCCCGGGTGATACATAATGGTAATATCATAGTCCTTGAGTAACTCAAGCCACCTCTGCTGCCTCAAATTACGATCCTTCTGCTTGAACAAATGCCGAAGACTACGATGATCAATGAATACCTTACAAGATACGCCATATAAATAGTGCCTCAAGATCTTCAAAGTATGAACTATAGCAGCCAGCTCCAAATCATGAATAGGGTAGTTCTTCTCATGGGGCTTCAACCAAGGAGAAGCATTTGCAATAACTCTACCCTCCTGCATCAACACACATCCGATCCCAACTCCCGAAGCATTACAATATACAGTGTAAGAACCTGAAGCTGATGGCAATACCAATACTAGAGCTGTGGTCAAAGCTATCTTGAGCATCTGAAAGATCTCATTGCACTCATCCGACCATACAAATGGTGCAGCCTTCTGCGTCAACTTGGTCAAGGGAGAAGAAATAGATGAAAAACCCTAGACGAACCGGCGATAATAACCCGCCAAACCTAGGAAACTCCAAATCTCTGTGGCTAAGGACGGTGTAGGCCAACTTAGCACTGCCTCTATCTTCTTCTAATCAACCTGAATACCATCGTTGGACACCACGTGCCCTAGGAAAGCCATAGAACCCAGCCAAAACTCACACTTGGAGAACTTTGCATAAAACTTCTCCTCCCTCAATCTCTGTAACACCACTCTCAAATGATGTGCATGCTCCTCCTGGCTACATGAGTACACCAAGATGTCATAAATAAAAACAATCACAAATGAATCTAGATACGGCCGAAATGCACTGTTCATCAAGTGCATGAAAGCGGCTGGGGCACTAGTCAGCCCGAAGGACATAACCAGAAACTCGTAGTGTCCATATCTAGTCCTGAAAGCAGTCTTCATAATATCTGAATCCCTAATCTTCAGCTGGTGATAGCCCGAACGGAGATCAATCTTGGAGAATACCTTTGCCCCCTGAAGCTGGTCAAACAAATCATCGATACGAGGTAGAGGATACTTGTTCTTCACTGTCACTTAGTTCAATTGCTTGTAGTCAATGCACATTCTCATTGTGCCATCCTTCTTCTTCACGAGTAAGACCGGTGCACCCAACGGTGACACACTCGGATGAATGAATCCCTTATCTAGGAGTTCCTGAAGCTGCTCCTTCAACTCTTTCAACTCTGTTAGTGCCATACGATAGGGAGGAATAGAGATGGGCTGAGTGCCCGGCACCATATTAATACCAATATCGATGTCCCTGTCCTGTGGCATGCCCGGCTGGTCTGCTGGAAACACATCAGGGAAGTCCCTCACTATGGGAATAGAATCAAGGCTAGGAGTCTCAGCTCTAACATCTCTCACAAAAGCCAAATACGATAGACAACCTTTCCCAACTATCCGCTGGGCCCTTAGTAAAGAAATCACCCTACTGGGAACATAGTCAGTCATACCACGCCACTCAATCCCCGGAACACCCAGTATGGCAAATATGACTGTCTTAGCATGACAGTCCAGAATAGCATGGCACAAAGATAACTAGTCCAGGCCCAGGATAACATCAAAATCTACCATGCTAAAAAATAACAAATCAACTTGGGTCTCAAGACCCCCAATAGTTATTAGACAATACCGATACACATGGTTTACAACGATTGTATCACCCACCGGGGTAGATACATGTACAGGTAAAGCAAGACACCCACGGGTCGTACCTAGATAATGGGAAAAATATGAAGACACATAAGAGTAGGTAGAACCGGGATCAAACAAGACAGAGGCATCCCTGTGGCAGACTGAGATAATACCTGTGATAACAGCATCTGATGCAATGGTGTCCCTCTTGTCTGCGAGATCATAGAATCGAGCCTGGCCACCACCAGATCGGTCTCCACCCCTAGGGCGGCCCTTAGCTACCTGGACCCACCCCTACCTGACTGGGAGGGTGCTGAAGTAGATGGAGTAGAAGACGAGGGCTGATCCCTCTGCTGAGACCGACTACCACGAAGCCGAGGTCACTGTCTCCTCATATTTCCAAACTCACCGCACTCGAAGAAACTGTCTGGTACTGGAGAAGGGGACTGAAGGGAACCCCTCGCTGCAGACGAACCCTGGGCTGAAGAGGCATGAGAAGAGCTCTATGAGGAAAGGGCACTAAGTAAAGGTTGGCCCTACTGGACTCCCTGATGACCACGGCCTGAAGAAGCCCCACTATACTCTAGGCGAGCTGACTAAGGAGGCCTGAAGAAACGACCTCTACCATGCTGGAACTAGTCCCTAGACGGAGAACCACTAAAATTGCATAAACCTCGAGGCCTTTTTGGCCTCCCTCTCCTTACGCTCCCTACGGCGAACCGCCTCAATATCACGAGAAATGTCAACTACCTCCTCGAACGAGGCACCCAAAACCCTCTCTCTATTCATCAAAATACGGAGTGAATAGTTGAGGCCATCCACGAACCTCCTAATCCTCTCCCGATCTGTCGAGATCATCCAAGTAGCATGCCGAGCTAGCTGCGAAAATCTCATCTAGTATTGTGTCACAGACATGTCCCTGAACCAACCACTCAAACTGACGGCACAAATCTTCTCTACGAGACTGCGGTACGTACTTCTCTAGAAAGAGAGTGGAGAACTGCTGCCATGCGAGGGGCTCCACAACCAGGCCTACGCCTCTAAAAATCCTCCCACCAGGTAAATGCAAGACCTGAGAATTGGAAAGTAGTAAAAGCAACTCCACTCGACTCTAAAATCCCTATGGTGCGAAGCATATACTGACACTTGTCAAGAAATCCCTGGACATCCTCACCCTCAACACCACTGAATGTCGGAGGCTGGAGCCTACCGAACTTCTCAAGATGACGCTGCTCATCGTCTTGCATAGCTGGAACCACATAATCTGGAGCTGGTGCAACTAGTGCAACTAGCCGAGCCGGGGCTGCTCCCGGTGTCTGCAATCCTTGAACAACCTGCTCTGGTGTACGAGCAGCAGGGGTCTAATGACCTCCCTCGGTCTATAAAGTAGCTCCTACAGTAGTGGTTGAGACTGCCTGAGCCAGGCCAGTGCAAACAGATAGTATCTGAGCCAAGTCCTCATGGAGACCCGAAATCACAATGGGCACTGCCGGTGCCAGAACCGGTGCTGGTGGAGCATCTACAGCTGGAGGCTGGTCCTGGACTGGTGCAACTGGTGGATCAACAGGTGCTACCCTTTCTGGTCCGCCTCGACCACGACCACAACCGCGGCCTCTAGTGGGGGTAATGGTGGTCGTCTGTCACATCCGATAGCACGAGTTCTCACCATCTGCGAGAGAATAGAATACAGAAGTTTAGTTCTCGGATCAACAAAGTCACATGACAAGAATTTCAAGGATATGAAGTTTTTCCTAAAGGTTTTGCAGCCTCTCGAGGATAAATATAGACGTCTCCGTACCGATCCGCGAGACTCTACTAAACTGGCTTATGATTCGCGAGACCAAGTAATCTAGGCTCTTATACCAACTTATCATGACCCAATCCCTGGTCGTGATGGCGCACAACACACTGCTAGACAAGCCCGACCTTTCAACAATATTCCCAACTTAAACAGATCATTGGTTGCAAACATAGATAATAGATACTCAGTTGTTTTATCAAAATCCTGGAAATAACGATGAAATAAGTGAGAGTTTAACAAAATATTACAATAAAATACCCAACTAGGACCCGGTGTCACGAACATGAGCCTCTAATACAGAATATCTCCTAATACAAGTCTATCTAAGAAAATGCAGAAATGAAGAGTAGAGATAGGAAGGAGAGATCAAGGCTGCAAACGCCATGCAGCTACCCCAATGCTCTCCGATACTGCTGTCCTGCTAGATAGTCCTCAATCAGCGTGTGATGCACCTGGATTTGCACACAAGGTGCAGGGAGTAAATTGAGTACTCTGACTTAGTGAGTAATAAACATAACTAATGGATGAAGATAAGAAATCATGAAAATAATGCAAGGTAAACTATAACTGGCAGCCCAGACATTTAATAGTAAAACAACAGGTCAATGCAATAATAGTACAGAAAGCTCCGTGACAGATAAACAGATAAATAAGGATGCATGAATGCAATGCAACACATAGAATGGTACATTCCAGTACCCGCTGCGGCGTGCAGCCCGATCCGTTTAATGCTGACGGCGCTCTTTGGGGGTGTGTACAGACTCCGGAGGGGCTCTTACAGCCCAACTGCAAATAATCAGCCATCTCGCGACACCAATATCCATATAATACCGCTAAAGCGCGCAACCCGATCCATGTTCAGTCCAGAAATTCACTCAAGCCACACGGGTAATGTCAAATAACAGTTTTCAGCTCAGGATGTCAATAAAATAGTGTTACTGTTTTCAAATATTAGAAAATGACTGAGTATTTCAAAACAGTATTTGTACTTAGGACTGAAATCAATTAATATATCAAATAAATGTGAAAACAATGATATTAATCCCTGAAGGATCCAAATTATCGGCACACAACCCAAATGTGTCAATGAAATCCAAGTAGGATGATTATCAAACAAGTCTTAGTCGAAAACACAGTATGAATACCACTCGGGATGGACTAAGTCACAATCCCCAATGAAAACGACCCTGCACTCATCATGGAATGCATGTATCGCCTTAATATAGCGTTACAATGCAATATTCCGGGGTTTCAAACCCTCAGGTCATCATTTACATCTATTACTCACCTCAAGCCGGCCCAAAGTATAGCTCGCTATGCCTTTTCCTCTCGAATTGACCTTTTCACACGTCAAATCTGATAAAAACCACAATGAATACATTACAATAGGCTAAGGGAATATAACCCAATCGAAAGACTCGAAAAAAACATCGAAAATCACGAAGATGGCAAAACCCGAGCCCCGAGCCCACTTCTCAAAAAAATTAAGAAATTTACATCACCGGATTCCTCGTCTTGTCACGAGTCCATACATATAAAATTTAGCAAAACCGGAGTCCATTTGTCCCCTCAAATCCCTATTTTTAACTCTCTTAAGTTCAAGCCCTAAACCACCATTTTTGACCTTTGATTCCTTAATTATTCAGTCTAAATCCATGTTTTTACACCATAAAATCGTATTCTAAGTCCAAGAATCCATACCTGATTAAAGCCCTCGAAACCCTCTTTAAAATCGCCTCAAAGTTCTCAAAGTTCGAAGTCCAAAATGTTGTTCTTTCAAAAATTTGCGAAGAAGACTATTTCACTTAATCTGCCAGGCATTCCGCTTCTGCGCATCGATTGCCGCTTCTACGACTTATGCATATGCGGTCCACGTCCTCTTTTGCGGACTTTCACTTAAGGGCCCCTACCGCTTTTGCGGTCCCCATTTCGCATTAGCAGGACCGCCCATGTGTCCAAACTTCCGTTTCTGCGAACTCAAACAAGGACCCATGTTTCCGCTTCCGCGAGACACATCTCGCTTTTGCGAGACCACACCTACGGTCCCATAGCCGTAGGTGCGAAAACACCAGATACCTGCAATATGAAACATGCAACAACTCCAAAAACTCTCCGTTTAACCCGAACTCACCCCGAGGCCCCCGGGACCTCAACCAAAAGCACAGACATGGTCCAATATCCTATTCAAACTTGTTCCAATCTTAAAAATACATCCAACAATACAAAAATCCTCATTTCTCATCAATTTCAAGCCTAAGTTCTTCAAATTCTTCCGAAACTCACATTCGATCAAAAACACAACCAAATCACCACCGAATCATCTAAAATTTTGCACACACATCCAAAATCACCTAACGAAGCTACTGCAAGTCTCGAAATTCCATTCCGAGCCTTGAATCAAAATTTCACCTACCCACCGGAGTTCGCTAAAATACTAACTTCGCCAATTCAAGCCTAATTCTACATCGGACCTCCAAAAATCAATTTCGATCGCACTCCTAAGTCACAACTCATCCCCCAAAGCTAACCGAATCACCAAAAATCACATCTGAGCCCTCTAACTTAATAGTCAACATCCAGTTGACTTTTCCAATACAAGCTTTCCTTAAAGAGACTAAGTGTCTCATTTTCTACTAAAACCAAAATAATTCAACTCTAACTCACAAAATGACGGTAATGAAATATGAAGAAGCAATAAATGAGAAAAACGGGGCGGTAAAATATGAGACAACGGGTCGAGTTGTCACAAACGCTCTTTTCCCGTTCAAAAAATGGTGTAAAAGGGTTTAATGGATGCGGAGGGTTTATTTAAATACTACTCATGCGTTTTCTTGTTCACCCAAGTAATGTTCACCTGAGTACTATTCACCCAAGTTACTCTTCACCCGAGTTACTGTTCATGCTACTGAGAAAAAATGCAGCAGCTTTTCTTCTAGTCTAAATTGATCCGTTAACCTTTCGAGATCCACCCGAGGCCCTCGGAAATCTCAAAAAATATATCAACACGTCCAATAACATCGTTCGAACTTAGTCGAGCCTTCGAAATACAAAAAACAAAATCAAAACACCAAAATCACATCAAATTCAAGCCTATGAACTTTGAAATTCCTAAATTCCACCAACGACGCTGAAACTATCCAAAACAACTCCGATTGAACCGGAATTTTGCAGACATATTTAAAATGACATTACGAACCCGTTTCAACTATCGAAATTCCATTCCGACCCGATAGACTATTTTCCACTACCGACCGGACATCGCCAAAAACTAACTTTTGCCAATTCAGGTCTAATTCTACATCGGACCTCACAAAAATATTTCGGACACAGTTCTAAATCTCAAATCACCTAACAAAGCTATCCGAACCATAACATCTGCATTCTGAGGTGGTTTACCATTAAGTAAACTCTCGGTTGGCTTTTTAAACTCTAAAGCTACTTTTAGAGACTAAGTGTCTCAAACCTTACTGAAAGAATTTCGAATTCGATCCGACCAACCCGATACTACATAATATGGATATACAAAGAATAAAGAAGCAGAAATGGGGGAAAATGAAGTAGTAACTCATGAGACGACTGGTCGGGTCATCACATTACTTAATTTACAAAAATTAAAAATCACAAAAAATAGCTCATTTTTAGATTTTTTCCTTTAAGTTTATAGGTTATTGATTTTTCTTTTTTAATTTAAAATTAAGTGATGTTTATAATTTTCATAATTAGATAATTGGTTTAATCTTACAATTTAAATAATTTAGGATTTTTAATTAAAAAATTAAAGAAAAAGAAGAAGAAAAAGAAAAAGAAAAGAGAAGAAAAGGAAATAGGAAAAAAATTGAAAGAAGGGGGTTTTATTTTCGAAATTTGGCTAATTTCGCATCCTATGTGGCCCAAAGCCCGTCCAAATAACCCACAACCCAAGCCCAAAATAAAAAACACCCGGTCCAGGTCCCCCACTAAACTAAACAGCCCTGTTTAATATCCTCTCATCCCATCTGTTGATCATCACAAATCAAACAGCTGGGAACTGGTTGTTCTAAAAATATAAAATTTTCCGAATAAGAGACCCCCCAACTCCAATCCCCTCACGTCATCTCTCTCACACTCTCTCTCTCTCTTACCCCTCACCGGCTACACCGGGGACAACCCACCACAAATCGCCTATGGCGGCGCCTGTAGAACAAACCCTACCAAATTAACACCAATTAATCCTGAGCCCTTCCGAAACATCCCACCATCAGTTTCCCTAAAATCCCTACCTAATTCCATGAATCTTAGATCAAAATTCGGAACCCCAAAACCCTAGTTTACTCAAATCACTCCAAATTCACACCCTATGATCCTTGCACCTACTGAACCCTAAACCACCGTTAATCCCCTTCGAATCAACCTTAATTTCCACAAATTTTGAATCTAAGATTCTGAGGAAAAAACCCTAGTTCCTCTTTATTCTTTCTCGGTTAGTGTATGGAAGTTGTGAACCTAGACGACCATTAGTTGGTTGTTCTTGTTAAGAAAAACCAACTAATGGATATATAAGTTCATGAGTGTGTCTTGCAAGAAGTTTCATCAACTGCCCATTGCAAAAAAAACCTCAGTTCTTTTTTTTTTCTTTTTCTTTTTTATTTGATCTTAATGTCTGCCTCATCTTCGTTTTCCCTTTCATGTAGCCAACAATTATATTTTCCTTTATTGTTTTTTAATTTTTTTACATGGTTGTCTGTTCTTTTCTTCTATTGATTAGTTTTAATCTGTAGTTAATTATCAATTAATTGGTTAGTTTACGGTTTCATACTTCTTAATTAGTTCCTAAAATGCTGTGATTAGCCAATGTTTGTTTTCAGGATTTAAAATTGTTGATTGAGTTTACTTCTGGAATTAATTAATTTTAACCTTAGAAACATCAGTTAGCTGATTAATCTTTAGAATTATTGACTTCACTACCTTGATTTGCCTTGAGTAAAATAGATATAAGGTTAGCTGTTTAATGTTTAGTCTCGTAGTTAGATAGATAGAATATCCCTTTTATCAATAATCAGTTTGATTTCAATTTAAAATTGTATTAGCTCTCTTACTCTCATTCTGTTAGCATTTTGCATCTTTTGACTTATTCAAATTGTGCTTGACATGATTTGAAAATCAATAGAAACTTTAGGGACTTAATTGAACCTAAAAGTTTAGGATAGAACTGAAATAGGTGGTAATTTAAAGGGTAAAATTGAGATATCATATTGGGTAAAATTAGGAAGTTCTAGAACTTAGGACAGTTATCCTTATCCTTAGAAAATGCTGGTTTTGGATAAGGAAAAATGATAATACAGATGTAAAGAGATATTGTATTAAGTTAGAATATTTCTTTTTTGGGATGCTTTTTTTTGCACTCTATAAAAGGAAAATATTCCCTCACACAATCACACACAATCATTAGCTATCATCAGCATTAAATATTCTCTAGCATTTTTTGCACTGAAAATTTCTGAAAAAAAAACCAAAAAGAGAAAAATTCCTTAAAGCTCTCTGAAAACTTCAACATTTCTGGTTAGACTTCTAGGCTGGTATTCTGGTTTTAGAGGTCTTCATATTTGTTTATTCTGGATATTTTCTGGGGTTGATTCTCACTGTTGCTGTTGGTCTTGTTGGTTGCTTCTTTTCAATAGTTCTGATTAGTGTTCATCTCTGTTTTACTGCTTGTTGTTGTTGCTACAAGATATTAATTCCACCTCCTTTCATGTACTGTTTGTTTTGAGGTAATATAACATTTGCAAATTTGCAATAAAATATGGTATAATAAATGAGTTTTCCATGTGATATTTAACTTATTTGGTATAAATGTAGTGGAACTTATTGTTTGAACATGGGAACGCACCAACCTGACTCTTTTGTTTGGCTTACTAGTGTTTGTAACACTAAAGGGTGTACTCTATTTCTGTTGTTTTTTAATGTAAGCGGCAATAAGACAACGACATTTCAAAGCTGGAATTAAATGCTAACTTACAAGAAACAGCTCTACAGCTGATTTCTTGCAAGTTGAAGTTGGTGCAAAGGAGATTATAATAGCTGAAATACTCGAAGTTAGGGAAAAGTTATTTTTTTTACTTTAAATTTTTTCTCTTAGGTAAATTGTTGTATTTAGGATCATATTGTAAATTTATGGACTATTAACGGACAAGGCGTATATTTTTAATTTCAAAAATTAATTATGTTTGATTGTTAGTTTAGGTTTATAGCAGTATGATTTCTTTGCATAGAATATCATCATAGAATGGTTTGAACGTAACACAAAGTTGGGCAAGACTTGCGATTGAGCCCAGATGGAGGGAAAACAAATTTCAATATATCTGGTCCTAAGCATTTGGGCCTGAGTATTGAACCCAATAGCTTCGCTCAATTATAAATTTTCTTTTGTAGATACATAATATAAATGTATGTAATTTATGTCTTGCAAATCATGTTAGTGAAATTAATCTTCGAATTTGGATTGTATTTTGAAATTTTTGTTTCTGATTTTGCTATAACAAAGTGAATCATTTCTGCAAATTTTTAGCTTTAGAACTTAAAGGATAGATAGGCCCTGCCACTAAATCTTTGTAACTAAGCCCGCCTAATACAAGCTCAATGTGACCCGGCTTTTGGTTAGAAATCAGGCCCATTGGGGCCTTTGAATTTATTTCTTTTTTGGCCTAAATTCTGAGCGCGACACAGTCTCAGGGTTGATCGACCCTCTGCTATTCAATCAAACGAGCCATTGCCAGCCCCAAATCAAAAATAATTAAAATACATATACCCCTAAACTTGTTCGTAATAATAATTTTTGTTAAGCTTAGGTTAGTTTTAAATAAGAACATCCCTAGATTACTTTAATTAAGTACAATTATTTTAAAATCAATTGAGGTGTGTCATGCCAAACATAACCCCTTAACGCATGGACCTCATGAACTTAGTTAACCCTTATAGAAAAGATTCGAGGCGTGCCATTAATTAAATTATCTATGGCCTTTATAATTGTTGGATCTTCTTAGTTGCTTTAGGCGCATTCTTTAAATAAATCATAGGTACGGGTACGGTTTTCGTGACGTAGTTGTGATTTTTGTTGCTAAATCCTGGGTGTACATTTCATGTGACACAATTTCAATCTTCGACAATGTTAAAATAAATCTGTTGCGAATCACGGGTGTATTTCATGTAGCGTGGTTTATGATATATTTTAAATGACGTTGAATCTTCCTAAAAACAATTAAAGTGGTTAAAAAAGTTTAAAAATTCACAATAGATTAAAACATGTAGTTAATCAGACAATAGGCTAATTTTAACAGTTTAAGCGACCGTGCTAGAACCACGGAACCCAGGAATGCCTAAGACCTTCTCCCGGGTTAACGGAATTCCTTATCTAGAATTTCTGGTTTCGCAGACTTTTAAATAAAATCGAAATTTCATTAATTTGGGATTTAAATAAACTGATGACTTGGGACGCCATAATAAATATCCCAAGTGGCGACTCTGAAATTAAATAAACTAATCCCATTTTGAATAATGTCACCTTCATTGGAAAAACTCCCTTATATCCCCTCTCGGGTGATAAAAAGGAGGTGTGATAGCTCTGGCAACTCTGCTAGGGATCATAACCAAGAACTTCGGTTTAGGGTTAAAGAATTCAAGCTTAGAATAAATGTTATAGTTGGCTTTTATCTATTATCTGATTTTTACATGTTTGAGCCTACTGTGCTAAATGGTATTTTTTACCGCTTTGATATTATTTAAATTGTATATAAGTTGTTACGAAACCCTCTCCTTTCCGTGTCTTCTAAATCATTTGGGAAGTGTGCACTTCGTGCAACTTCTTTTCTGTTAGAGTCATATCCCAATTTTAGAACGAGGTTCGGACAAGTTGCAAAGCCAGTGAAGTTTTTGTATTCCTGGTACACTGCCCCCCCTCCTGGCTTGAACTGTCTGCTCGGTTAAGCCACGTCTAGAACAATACACCCAAGGTTTTAAACCTAATATAACAAAGCCTCATGTCGGATCCCTAGTAGGAATGCTTGTTTGCATCACGTGCATTTGACTTAGGGAGCTCAACACAAGGATTGGGTCCGCTTAGGACAGGTGTACCCGAAATCAAAAAGACCATCTTGATGCATTCTACTTGCTACTTGTGCATTTATTTTCTTTGAATTGCATGTTGACTAGCTTCTAAAATAATGGAGAAAGTTTGGAAAAAAAATCAAGTTGAGGTATGAGAGAGATAATTACCCTCCTTTGAAAATCTTGTGTCCAAAAAGTACCGAAACACTGCCAAAATGTTGAGAAAGAGAAGGAAAATTGTTTCAAGAAAAAATATTTGGAGTTGTTTTTATTACATCAAATCTGCCCGAATATGCAAGTTTGATTCTCACCGGATGTGGGATATGTAGGCAACCCTCACTGGGTCCAACTCCATTTTTTGTAACATAGCCCAAAAAATGTGGTTATTTTGTCATAAACAAGTTAGGTAATGTCATAAATAAGTTAGGTAATGCCGTTCTTGTCTAAATAGCCAAAATATCCCCAAAAGGGCGCCGAAAGGCTATTTTTGCAAGAATAGCCGCCTATGATTCCTTTTTTCAAATTTTGGCCGATTAGAAAACATAGCCCTAAAATCCTCTTTCACGAGGTGCTGAAGGGCCGTATTTGCAAATTGCAGTTTTTGTTTTCAAATTAAATTTTTGAAAATTGATAATTTTCTCTTGAGTCAAAATAAATTATGCTCTTTTAACCAATCACTCTAAATAAATGTGTAGGATGAGCACAATTGAAAATGAACCTTTCACAGTCCTTGAATAAATCACATTAGAACTCCATATGTGGTGGAACGACTTAGGGAAAGTCAACAGAGATACTGGTAAAAGCTTTGGGCGGTCTTCTTAGTTTTCTGAAAATTAAACCGAGGTTGGATATAATTGAGGCTTTAATACCTTTTTGGGACCCGATGCATAATGTGTTCCATTTTTTTAATTTTGAGCTAACCCCCACGCTTGAGGAAATAACGGGCTATGCCGGTCTTAGTGGGAATCTCAGAAGTCGGTACCCAGTGGCACTGAGAGCAGTGACTCCTCATAAGTTTTTGGACCTTATGAGGATCAGTCGAGAGGTTAAATATGGAAATCTATTTGAGGGATTTTTCACATTTTACTTCTTGTATCGGCGTTATGGCGATACCCACTATTTTGAGGCTCCAGATACTGGTCTAACTCATTCAGGAAACAAAGATAAATGGGAAGCACGTCGGGGAATGGCCTTTATAGTGGCATTCCTGGGAATCCTAATTTGCCCACGGAAGGATGGAAATATAGAATTGGGCCTTGTGGAAATGGCTGACGTCAGGACTTAGAAGATTTATCGAGCTCTAACTATTTGCCGAGAAGAGAGAATTTTTTTTGAGGGCTTTCTACAACTTTGGATGCAAGAACACCTTTGCCATTGTCCCGGGTATATGAACTATGGTATGACTGGTCTAAGCTACATCGAAGAACATGAAAACCGAATGATGGGTCATGAGTTTCCAGAACGTACGGAGGCATGGTTCACACATTTATGCTCCTTGACTTCAAACAAAATTGAGTGGACCTTTGGTTGGCTTCCGGTCTTTAAAGTAATTTACATGTCAACCGAGGTGTGCTTTCTTCTCTTAATGGGTCTCCAGAGCATTCAACCATATGCTCCACACACGGTGCTACGCCAGCTAGGCAGGTACCAAACCGTCCCACATGATGAAGATCTGAGCTGACAAGTCATCGAATTAGGCCCAAAAGCTGTGTTCCCAGAAGGAAAAGTTCGTCAGATTTGGAATAAGTGTAGATTTCTAGAGCCAAAGACTCGGGTACGGGATCTAACTAAAGGCGAGTTGGAACCTAGTTACATTACTTGGATTGGTAATAGGTTTCAAGTCGATCAAGATCCCGAATGGCCTGCTAAAGGACCCCAAGTCCTGCAATTTACTGATGAGTCACGGGAGTAATGGGATTAATTGGCAAAAGAGACAAGCTACAGAGCCACAATAAGTAAATTGGAGGGGTAGATCTGAGATCTTAAATTTGACCATAGTGTACAGGTTACTGCTGATGAAGTGGAAAAGAAGAAGCTGGCTCAAGAAAACAGAGCCCTTCATACCCAGATCCAAAAATGAAGATAACTGCTGAGAATCAGGAAAGGATCCAAACAAATGGAAGACTTATAAATGGTCTTCGAAGGAAAATATCTGTGTACCAGGATAACTTGGAAAAATCTGAGGGTAATCTGGCAAGAGCCCGGGCACAGGTTATAAAGAACGCACCGCGACGGGCAGAGTTTGTATGGAAATTGAAAAGGAAATATGAGGGAACAATCACAAACTTGAAGAAAAGGCTAACTACCCTCGAAAATAGGATGACCAAACAAGCTAAGAACTTTAAGGCAGAAAGGGAACATTGTTATGCATGAATGTCCTAGCTAGAGAAAGATATGCAATAGCTGCAATGTCAAAACCATCATGATGCCCAATTGCTAGAAGCTAGGTCTCAGCAAATCGGGTGTTTGCTCCAAGAAAAGGGTATCATCAGGGAAAGGGTTAGAGCATTTGCTGATTACATCGTCACAAAGTTCCATCAATGTGAAGACATGACCCAAACCACTTTTTTATCTGCAGTGATGACCATTGTTCGACAAATAATGAATGACCTGGATCGTCTTCGAGGAGACATTGCACCCGTTGCGAGACCAACTAATGTCCCGCAGGCCCCTGGATCAACTTTAGAATCACTTATGTACTCTTGATTTTCATTTTTTGAGTCTGTATTTCAGTTTCTAGTTTGAAGTCTGTTTCGAGTCTGTTTTTAGTTTTCAAATTCCTAAAAAAGTATGATGGAGTCTTTAGTAATAGATAAAAGTAGAAGTTTTTAGTAATGAAAATTTAGAAAACCCCAAAAATTGTTTCTTCATTTTTTGCATTTATTCATTGAACTATGTGATGATCTGATTCATGTGGCAGCATGAAATATAGGCAATCCTAATCAGATCCGGTCATGATTTTAAATAATTCGAATAAAAGAAAAAGACAGAAAATAAGAAAAAAGAGAAAAAACAAGATAAGAGGAAAAATGATGATAAAGTGTAAAAGAGAGCAAAAGGTGAAAAACGCCAAAGGAGAGGAGAGGTTGGGGAGATAAAACAGAAGCCCGGATGAAATGCAAAGCTGCAAAACATATAGAAACACATTTAACTGTATAGATGCATCACACCCCCGACGTGCAACTCCCTATGTGTTAATTGTCTCACACTAACCAGTTTGTTGTGTTTGCTATTGAGTAGGTTCTATATTCAGGTGGTTGGTTTTGTGATAATCTGGCTTCACATCCTTACTTTACAAGATAAAAGGAAGTGTTGAAATGTTATCAGAGAGTCATCTGCCAACAGTTCCTGTCCCAGAGGTTAGCCGGAACTCAGCCATCCCAACTTCAGAGTGAGCAGCTACTGAGGAAAACAAGGTTCTGCATCTCCGCATGTTGGAAATGTGATACGCCTGGTCTAATGGTAGAGAGCCACTGAGTGCGATACCTGGTTTCCCTAAGACACTTCCCAGGGGAAGGGAAACTTCCAACGTCCCAATAAATTATCCAAACACTCCTCCAGGATATCCTACCATCTCAGTCCACTTTACCGGAACACCTTCTGAGGTTTGCCCCCAGGTGTTAGTTTCGGGTGTGGCCTCCAACATCTTCAGTGCTCTACCCTCCTCGGCCATGGCACAACCCACTTTGACCAGGCCAAACAATGATCCATCATCTTTTACTTTTCAAGTACCATCCTTCCCACCAGAAATGGTCCATTTCACTACCAATTCCTACCCTCAACAACCCCGGTATGAGTTTACCACGGGATAAGTGAAAACTACAAAGAACCCCGAGCAAGAATAAATCACTCAGAAGATGGGGAGTATGGAACAGAGCCTTAAGAGTATACAAGGCTTAAGTGGTAAGAAAAGTGTATCCTATGTTGATTTGTCTATGTTCCCACATGTTCACCTACCCCTGAGTTTTAAAACTCCTAAGTTTGAGAAGTACGACGGGCACAGGGACCCCACAGCCTACCTCAAGAGGTACTGCAATCAACTGAGAGGGTCAGGAGGAAAAGAGGAGCTTCTCATGGCTTATTTCGGAGAAAGTCTAGTGTGCATTGCATCCGAGTGGTACATAGATCAGGACATATCTCGTTGTCATATTTGGGATGATCTGGCTCGAGATTTGTTTCAGGCAGTTTCAGTATAATGTAGATATATCTCCCGACAGGAATTCTCTGTCGAGTCTCAAGAAGAAGTCATCGGAAAGTTTCGAGAATATATTGTTAAATGACATGAACAAGTGGCTAGGGTCAAGCCTGCAATGGATGAAACAGAAATTGTTAGTGTTTTTCTACGAGCCCAAGAGGCTGACTACTTTCAGAATATGATGTCTGCAATAGGGAAATCGTTTGCTGAGGCCATCAAGATTGGTGTGATAATCGAGGATTGCCTGAAAATAGGGCCCATATTGAGCCAATCTTCCATAAGAGCTATGTCACAAGCAATTCAAAGCAGGTCCAGAGGTGTAGCAAATAGAAAGAAGAAGGAAGAAGTGGCGATGGCGGCTTCAGGTCTGAGGAACCCCAGTCCACCAGAGGTTACTTCCCTCCAAGCGCACCATAACATTATTATCCCTACTAGGATGTGGCTTACGCAATGGCCTCCCATCCTTATGCAGTGATGAGTTCCCAACCATAAACTTGGCCACAATAAGTTTAACCAAAATAGAGCTCCACCACCTAGAAATAACCCTCCTCACCAAGCTCAGTGTAATCCCCGACCTCCACAAAATAATTTCTCCTATAATACCCGTGCTTGGGAGTCACACAGGAGAACAAACTTCAAGCCTATTGGTGAATCATACTCTAGCCTTTTCCCTAAATAGGTTTAAATAGGTTTTCTGCAACCCGTACCCTCGAACAGATAAAACCCAGAGTCGCCTTCCTACCAACCCGACACCCGATGTGCTTATCATTCTCGGGTGGAAGGGCATGACACTAAAGACTGTTGGACTCTAAAAAGGGTAGTTGAAAATCTCATAGAGCAAAAATGGATAGTGCTGAAGGATGAAGAAATTCCTAATGTGACCAACAACCCATTACCAGCTCACAACAACGGGCCAGTTATTGGGATGATTTGCGAAGATAAGGAATTTGATCTCGCCTTCAAATCTATCATTGCCATCGCTGATGTCGAGAAAAAGCCAAATGGTACCGTAGAGGAAGAAAAGGGGGAGAATAAGAGTAAATCCACCCCTCAAAGTGCAGAAAATACGGTGGAAACCAAAACAGGGGCAACATCCCCAAAAGATGCATGTTCCCCAGGGTCACAGGAAAGAACAAATGACATTGAGTCCTCCAAAAAGCTTCGAGTTTAATAAGAGACATAAGATGTACGTGCCTCAAGGGACCTATATGGTACGAGGGCCAGTAATTTCACCAAGGCTGAATGAGATTGTGCTTATTGGCCGCGCCCCACATAAGCCCATGACAGACCCCATTGCCATCCCATGGAATTACAACAAAGCGGTAGTGACATACATCCTAGGGGAAGCAAATGAAACTAACCCAGCTGTGAAATACCTTAACTTGGAGGATTTGAAAAAATTCAAAAAGAAGTGTTTCCCACTCAAGAAGCCCGTCAATGCTGACGAGGCTGAAGAATTCTTCCATAAAATGAAAACTGCAGACTATGAAGTAATAGACCAACTCCAGAAGTCTCCTTCACAGGTCTCACTCCTGTGCCTACTAGTAGGCTTAACCGAGCATCAGAAAGTGTTGATAAAGACCCTTAATGAAGCTTATTTTCTGATTTAAACCATTCTTGATCAACTGGAAAAGATGTCGGAAAGATTCTTTTCAATCAACCAAATATCATTTAGCAAGAATGATCTGCCCCTAGAAGGGTTTGGCCACAACAAAGACCTTTATTTGACAGTTAAGTGCGAGAGCTACTATGTGAAAAGAGGCAAGCTGGATGGTGGATTCGGAGTTGATATCTGCCCTCTCTCAACTTTGCAAAGAATGGAGATTGGGACTAACAGAATCAGGCCTAATAATGTCTGTGTGCGTGCCTTTGATGGCATCAAAAGACACACCATAGGTGAGATGGATTTAATCCTAACTATCGGTCCTTTGGATTTCGAGGTGACATTTCAGGTCCTAGACATGGACACTTCTTATAATTTCCTCTTGGGAAGGCCTTGGATTCATGCGGCAGGGGCCTTACCTTCCACTCTCCACTCGATGGTGAAATTTGAATATGAAGATCAGGAGATCATTGTCCACGGAGAGGACGAGCAATCAATTTATAGGGACCCATTAGTCCCATGTCTGGAAGCTAGGGAAGGTAGCGAACATATAGTCTATCAAGTTTTCGAGGTTGTGGTCATAGACCAATGTGAAGAAGGATGCCCGTGTCCTCAACCATTTCTCTCAAATATGTCAATTATGGTTGCCAAGGAAATGATCGGACATGGTTATAAGCCCGGGAAGGGGCTTGGGACATCATTGCATGGTATCATGGAACCTATCACTCTGGCTGCTGGAGAGAAGTTTTTTGGTGTTGGTTTTCTAGCCACGTAGCTAATGAAACATGGGCAAACGAGCGAAAGAACAATGGTTGGGTCTTGCCTCAGGAAATCCCACATCTTTTCAAAACATTCGTCAAGCCCAAGTACACAGAAGAGGAAGATGAGGCCTTCACGGCCGAGTAAATAGAAGAGATATGTGGATCCATGAGGCAGATGTTGTATGAAACCCGCATGGTCCAGCCGGGAGAAGGCTCGAGCACCGCTGGGGATCTATATATAGGGCCCAATGCCAAGTTGCAAAACTGGATGGCTACTATGTTCCCAGTCAGGCGGGAATCCCGGTAGTCCAGTCTTGGCACCTTTTCTACATCACGAGTTATTCTAGGGTGTAACTCGGATGTTTCTTTTAGTTTATTGTCTTTAAGTTCCAATGTAAACCCTACTATCTTCAAAATTCAATGAATTGAAATCAATATTACATCGTTCATGAATCTCTCTCTTTATTCTTTCTGAGTTTTGTTACTTTTCTTGTTTCTTCTTTCAGTTCTAATAATGCGGCTTTAAATAACATGAAATACTTGCGGACTTCATGCCCATATCCAAAAACGGTGTCTAATTCTGAAATAATAAATCAAGAACCTGAATACAATGAAGATGAGGCTTCTAGGAAATAAAATGAGAATTGTAACATTTTGAGAATAAGCCTAAGCCAAATCTAAATGAAACTGAGCCAATATATTTTGGTAATTCAGAAGAGGTCCAAGAAACCATGATAAGCATTCACACAGATGAAAGAACTAGGGATGCACTGATCCAACTTTTGTTTGAATTCAAAGATGTGTTTTTTTTGTCCTACGATGATATGCCAGAATTAAGTGTTGATCTAGTGGTGCACAAATTTCCAATTTACGCCGATTGTCCCCCTGTCCAGCAAAAACAGAGGAAATTCAAAACTGACATTAGTGACAAGATCAAAGAAGAGGTCACCAAATAGTTAAAAGCGGGTGTGATCTAAATGGTCCGATACACCACATGGTTGGCTAATGTAGTCCTAGTGCCAAAGAAAGACGGGAAAAACTGAGTGTGTGTTGACTATCGGGATCTGAACAAAGCAAGTCCCAAGGACAACGTCCCTTTGCCAAACATCTACATCCTCGTTGACAACTGAGCCAAACATGAGGTACAGTCTCTCATGGATTGTTATGCTGGATATCATCAGGTTTTGATGGATGAAGAAGACGCGGAAAAGACAACCTTCACCACACCCTAGGGCACCTATTGTTATAGGGTCATGCCTTTTTATTTGAAGAATGATGGGGCTACATGAGAGCTATGACTACCATCTTTCATGACATGATGCACCAAGAGATCGAGGTATTTGTGGATGATGTGATCATTAAGTCCAAGACACAGGATGGCCATGTTTGGGATCTAAGAAAGTACTTTAAGAATCTGCGCAAGTATGATCTGAAGCTATACCCGGCTAAATATGCATTTTGGAGTTCCGTCTGGGAAACTTTTGGGAGTTATAGTCAATTGGAGGGGCATTGAGCTAGATCCAACGAAGATAAAGTCTATTCGGGATTTACCTCCTTCGAGAACCAAGAAAGAGGTTATGAGCTTGTTGGGAATGCTGAATTACATCAACCGGTTCAATGCTCAGTTGACTTCCACATGTGAGCCCATATTCAAGCTGTTGAAGAAAGATGCAGTGATTAAATGGACAGATGAGTGTCAAGAAGCCTTTGACAAAATCAAAGAATATTTGTTGAATCCGCCAATCTTGGTCCCACCCGAACCTAGTAGGCCTTTGTTTTTGTACCTGATAGTCTCGGAGAATTCCTTCTGATGTGTCCTCGGGCAACATGATGTGACCAGGAAGAAAGAGCAGGCAATCTACTATTTGAGCAAAAAGTTCACAAGTTATGAAGCCAAATATACCCTGTTGAAAAGGACTTGCTGCGCCCTTCTTTGGGTCGCTCAGAAGCTTAGGCATTACCTGTTGGCCTACACCACTTACCTCATCACCAGGTTAGATCCTTTAAAGTACATATTCTATAAGCCGATTCCTACAAGGAGGTTGGCGAAATCGCTAATCCTGCTCACCGAGTTTGACATAGTCTATGTCACTCGCACGGCCATGAAAGCTCAAGCTCTAGCAGACCACCTAGCTGAAAACCTTGTTGATTATGATTATTAGCCTTTGAGTACTTACTTTTCGGACGAGGAAGTAAATTTAGTTGAGGAAATTTCAGAGGACGCCAATGCTTGGAAAATGTTCTTCGATGGAGAATTGAATGCAAAAGGTGTCGAGATTGGGGAAATTTTGATTTCACCCACCAGTTAGCACTATCCAACCACAGCTCCACTTTGGTTTTTCTGCACAAACAACACTGCCGAGTATGAAGCGTGCATTATGGGCATAAATATGGCAATTGACTTATCCGACAAGCTTAGGGAGAATGGGAAACTTGGGACGTCAAGCTTATACCATACAAGGAACATGTGGAAGATCTTAGAAAACAGTTTAAATCCATTGAGTTTAGGTACGTTCCTCAGTTTCACAATGAGTTAGCCGATGCACTCACTACCTTGTCCTTGATGTTGCAATATCTAGGCATTGTCCACATTGACCCGCTGAAAATCCAAATCTGTGAAAGGCATGTGTATTGAAATACGGTTGAGATGGAACCAAATGTTCAACCTTGGTACCATGATATTAAGATGTTTCTAAAAACAAAGGAATATCCCGAGCAAGCTAGTGAAGATCAAAAGAGAACTATTAGAAGGCTCGCCGATGGCTTCTTTTTTAGCGGAGAAGTTTTGTACAAAAGGCCTCCAGATCTAAACCTTTTAAGATGTGTGGATGCCCAAGAGGTCAGAATAATCATGAATGAAGTACACGCAGGAGTATGTGGACCTCATATGAATGGATACGTCCTTGCAAAGAAAATCCTTCAAGCAGGGTCTTACTGGAACACCATGGAAAAGGACTACTTCAATTTCGTCCGGAAATGTCATTAGTGTCAAGTACACGGGGACCTGATTCATGCATCTCCCTCAGAACTGCATCCTGTGTCGGCACCACAGCCATTTGTCGCTTGGGGTATGGATGTCACCGGGCCAATCGAGCCAAAACCTTCAAATGGGCACATTTTCATATTGGTTGCCATCGATTACTTCACAAAGTGGGTTGAAGCAATTACTCTCAAAGCCGTCACCAAGAAAGACGTGATAGACTTCATGCACTCCAACATCATTTGTCGTTTTAGCATCCCTACAACTATCATTACAGACAATGCTTCAAATTTGAATAGGCACTTGATGAGCGAGATATGCGAACAATTCAAGATCACGCATCGGAATTCTACCCCTTATCGGCCCAAAGCTAATGGTGCCGTTGAAGCAGCAAACAAGAACATCAAAAAGATTCTTAGAAATATGATCCAGAGTTCTAGACAATGGCATGAGAAGTTGTCGTTTGCACTACTGGGATATCGCACAACTACGCATACATCGGTCGGAGAAACCCCCTATCTATTGGTCTATGGCACTCAAGCTGTAATACCCATAGAAGTTGAAATCCTATCTGTCTGAATCATTGTTAAAGCTGAGATTGAGGATAGTAAATGGGTCAAAACCCGTCTAGAGCAGTTAACCCTAATTGATGAAAAGTGAATGGCCGCAGTCTACCACGAGCAGTTGTATCAACAAATAATGGCCCGTGCCTATAACAAGAAAGTGCGACCTATGAAATTTGAAGTGGGGCAACTCGTTTTGAGGCATATTCTCCCTAACCACTAAGAAGCAAAAAGGAAAGTTCGCTCGAAATGGAAAGGTCCATACATTATAAGAAAGTTGTTGCCAAAAGGGGCGTTGTACTTGGGAGACATTGAAGGAAATGATCCGGAAATAGCTTTAAATATAGACGCAGTCAAAAGGTATTATGTTTAATCTTTCTGCAGCACCAGTATAATTCGATTGGGATGACGAAGTCTTTCATTCTTGCTAACCCAAACATTTCTACCCTTTGCTAACCCTTTGAGTCGGTTACCTTTCTTTATTACCCTTTTTGGAACCCGAAAATGTTTTTAAAAAAATCAAAAAATAATATCAAAGAAAATCTAAAAAGATCAAAACAAAATCAAAAAACAAAGTTCCCTGAACTACGTTTGACTTGATTTTGAAAGGACACGTAGGTAGCCTCTCTCTAGGGTTCAGTCACACCAAAACAAACATCCAAATTTCCCCAAAAGGGAAACTAGGGCAGATGTTATGATGATTTAGAAATGATCCCGCCTGAATGGTTCTAAAGTTGTAATTCAATCCAAATTCTTTTACCCCAAATCCTATTCAAGTCCTTCCGATCAATCATTGAGAATGTCCAAGAATCGGAGAATGTAGTTGCTTGGATCTGATGCAATAAGATGAGAGAAATAAAATGAGAGAGTTTTATTGGTGAAAACCGAAACGGGCATTGTAAGGCGACGGTGAGAAGAGAAACTGAAATGAGAGAGTCTTATTAGTGAAAACTCACAAAGAGCAATATAATGCAACAATGAGAAGAGAAATGAGAGAGGTCAATTGGCGAAAACCCGCAAAGGGCACCATTGATCGAGAAGAAGGATTTCCTTACAACAATTGGCACTGAAAGAGTCCTGGGAAGGTTTCTCGGTTTTAAAACACGAGTCATAATGGGTTTATGAGAGATTGGATAGTTGCACAGATCGCGTATCTAGTCCAAGAAGCATGTCATGTCTATTGAACTTTGCATGCACTCCAGATAAGTCCTTCTTTCCTCCCCCGAAAGGGACACTTCTTTTTAAATTCATTAGCCTGTCCTTTGTCTTTTCTTTGAATCCCTTTCGGTTTAATCCTCCTCCGAAACTAATAGAAAAAAAATATGGCAAGATTGGTCTTACAATATTCTACTTAGCAAAAGTCATATTCAAGTAAAGGCACCCATGCCTCAGCAGGTTCATCAAGTCGATCTCGACTGGCCATGATGGCTGATGATCCAGAGTCAAAATTATTAAAAAGAAAATAAATCCAAAATCAAGCGCCCATAAAGGCAAAATAGAAAAGGCTAAAGCCCCACACGGGTTAACCATCAGGTGAAATTTTGGAAAGTTCAAGATACCTGGTTTTAGACGAGAGATCGGTCTCTAGAAAGCCAGCAAGCGGTAAAGGATTTCATCAAAAGAGTTGGGCTGAGATCTAAACACTCAAGGCCACAAAAGAAACCACCATTTCAAACTGATAAATTGTTCTATTATTTGAAAACAGGTGCAGTCCAAAACAACCTCGCAAGAAGCAGGTGCAATAAAAGCAAGGTGCGCAGAGACCAGAATAGTCATGCGGCGGAAGTTAACCCAAAAAGGGAAGTCCCTTTCAAACTCTTCATGCATTCTCCTGAATAAAGTGCTAAAAGTAAAATGAAAAGAAAGAAAAGAAAATTCAAAACCATGGTAGCATTGGGCCTCCAATCTCTAGCTACATTTTTAAAACATTGGGTTCCATTCCCTAGTCGCTCCCAGCATATCCTGGTAGTATTTTCCGTTATAGGGCTCCACTCCCTAGTTAATTTCCAGCATCACCCAATGACCTTCCCATGCATAACCCATGGGCCTCCCCGGCATAACCTGAGGACCTTTTTCTTTTCCGACATAACCCGACAACTTTCCTGGCATAACCCGTGGACCTCCCCGACATAACTCGAGGACCTTTTTCTTTTCCGGCATAGCCCGACGACTTTCCCGGCATAACCCGTGGACCTCCCCGGCATAACTTGAGGACCTTTTTCTTTTTCGGTGTAACACGATGACTTTATCGACATAACCCGTGGACCTCCTCGGGACCTTTTTTCTTTTTCGACATAACCCGATGAATTTCTTGGCATAACCCGTGGATTTCTCCGGCATAACTCGATGACCTTTTTCTTTTTCAGCATAAACCGATAACTTTCCCAGCATAACCCGTGGACCTCCCCGGCATAACCCGAGTACCTTTTTTCTTTTTCGGCATAACCCGACGACTTTCCCAACAAAAACCGTAGACCTCCTCGGCATAACCCGAGGACCTTTTTTCTTTTTCGTCCTAATCCGATGACTTTCTTGGCATAACCCGTGGACCTCCCTGGCATAACCCCAGGACCTTTCTTCTTTTCCGGCATAACCCAATGACTTTCCCGGCATAACCCGTGGACCTCCCCGTCATAACCTAAGGACCTTTTTTTCTTTTTCGGCATAACCCGATGACGTTCCCCGGCATAACCCGAGGACCTTTCCGGCATAACCCGGTCATTTTTCCAGCATAACCTAGTAATGTTTCCAACTTAGGGCCCCCGATCCGTAGTTGATTTCACTGTAGATATAGGGCTCCACTCCCTAATCTCTTTTTCACAAAGATACACAATCCTGATTTTATTGCATTCAATAAAGAGGTAGTTTAGATTTTCGTTACAATAGTTCAGGAAATTTTTCTAGTGAAAAATAGGGTTGAAAAATTTCGTTCGTTGTTTGTTTTGGGGCTTGAATTGGTTTTTACCTTGAGGCAAAAGTTTCGAGGCGATCAAACGAAGAACTCTCGCTCCAAATAAAAAAAAGAAGAACAAGAAAAGAGTTTAAACTCTAGGTGTAGGAGCGGAGAAAAGATGTGGACTGCTCAAGATATGATTGAAGTCACAAGCTTTGCATGTCCCGCTTTGATATGAAAAGCTGAAGAAGAATGAACTAGCGGTTGCAGCTAACGAGTATCAAGATTCAGATCAGAGTCTAGAGGAAAAACTAGCCCAGTCTCAAGATCAAGCTTTGGAAGGTTTATAGATAAGAATCTTGCAACTCGTAGTGGATAGGCTTAACTAGATTAGCTTTTCATCTTTCATTTTGGTGTAATGAGTAGTTCAGCAACCAGAAACAGCAGCATCAGCAGTGAAATCACAATTTTCCGGTAGTCCCAGCTACCAAAACTTCCAGAACTACACTGACCTGATTCCATTATAGCCAAGGATATGTAGGCAACCTCTGCGTCACGATCCAAAATCCACTATGGGTCATGATGGCGCCAGACATTGTTGTCAGGCAAGCCAACCATAACTACTTAATTAAATTCTCAGTTAAATAGTTGTGAAAACTCTAATTTTCCTTCAATTTTACTAGTAAAATATATTCATTTCAAATTAAATATGAAAGTCAAGTGATCAATAAAAAAATACTCCATAATCATCTCAGAACCTGGTGTCACAAGTGCATGAGCAGTTACTAGGGAATAAACTAAAATAAAGTAACTGTCCAGAATACAAGGTGGACAGAAATGAAAATACGAAACAATACTCTAAGGGAGACATAGCAGGCTGGGGGCTATCTTAATGAATGTAGCTCATCTAATCTGCGTACCAACCATGTCTCTATGCCACCAAGCCGCTAGCCACACCTAAACCTGCGTAATAAAATGCACAGCAAGTGTAGTATGAGTATAAGAACAACGTGTACGCAGTAAGTATCCCCCCTAATCTCGAAGAAGTAGAGATGAGAGGTCGACTTCAACACTTACTAGTGGTCCAATGATGATACATCAGTAACATAACAAGTCGAGGGTTTACATGAACATGAATATAATTCAATAGAGTGAAGAAAGTAAACAATTCCTACTTTAACATGAAAATTTCCAATTACCTATTTCATCAATTATACATACATTCTTAATCCAGGAAGAAGAAATATCAACTTCAATAAAGCTCAAGGCAAGCAATACAAGAATGCAAAATTCATGTCGAGGAAGTATGACTAGATCATACAATTTTTAAATTGTGCACTGCGAGAGGGTCGAATGGTGCGAACCACATATGTATCTATTACCCCGGTCATGAATCATACATGTGATGTGGTCAAATATAAATAAACAATCACCCTGCTCGCGAACCATACATGCGATACAGGTACACACAGAAACACACATTTTTAATAGTCAATCAAGACTATTGTTCTAGGAGGTGTAAATTTCTCTTTTACAGGTCAAGAAAATGAAGTTTAACTCTTTTAGAAAGTCATTATCCACTTTGATATAATTTAAGCAATTTAAACTAAGAATAAGGTTACAAGTATTGCAAGTTCTGATACCATACCAATTTTACCAAATTATGATAAAAACGTGACCTCCAAACCTTGAATTTTCGTTCTTGAAAAGTTTTGCAAACATCTTGATTTCTTCCATTTAAATACGAAATAAATGATGAATATAACCATATAATCATGAATTATAATTACTTTCGGATATAGAACACTTAACCCAAACCGTACGGTGTAAATCGCCTCAAAAATCGCTTAAATCTGAGGTCCATAGCTCCAAATATGTTAAAAATGACTGAAACCTCAAAATATAGCTTCTCCCAGGTATTTACATTTCATGATCACGGAAAATACTTCGCAATCACGAAGCACAACACTTCTCATCCCAAAATTTGCCCTTCGCGATCGCAGCAAAAGCTTTGCGATTGCAAAGAACAAATTTCCAACTCTTCCAGACAGTCTCTAGTATAATGGCCATAACGTTTTGTACAAAACCCCAAATTGCAAATGGTTTATCATTTTGAAATTAGACTCCAAGGAACAAAACTTTCCTGATTTCTCATCTCCCAGTTCCTTATAGATTACAAGATATAAGCTTCAAAAGTTAGCCCTGTGCAACATAAATTTCTTCTTCGTAATTTCGAAACTCTTCCCGGATAGGCTGTAGTGTACCACTCCTAACTTTTTTTACACAGCTCCAAATACCAAATGATGTAACTTGCTGAAAACTAGACACAAAGGGTTCCATTTTATTTTGGATCATCTCCAAATTCATTATAGATTGCGAGATATAAGCTTTCACAGTCAGCCCAGTGCAGCAGAAACTTTCTTATACGTGATCGCGAAAGGCCTTCCGCGATCGCGAATCACTGGCCATTTTCTCCAACTCATCGCTATCACAACTATTGCCCCGCGATCACGTAGCATACTGCTATAGCCAAAAACCAGCAGCTAAAAATGGCCTAGAAATGGTCAGAAATCACCCCGAAACTCACCCGAGCCCCTCGGGACCCCGTCCGAAGATACCGACATGTCTCAAAACATACCACAGACTTAGTTAAGGCCTCAATTCACATCAAAAAATGTTAAAAACACTAATCACACCCCAATTCGAGTCTAATGAAACTAAGAAATTCCAATTTCTACATACGATGTCGAAACCTATCAAATCATGTTCGGTTGACATCAAATTTTGCACACAAGTCATGTTCGACATTACGGACCTACTCCAACTTCTGAAATTATATTCTGACCCCGATATCAAAAAGTCCACTTTCGGTCAAACTCCTCAAAATCCTTCAAATTTCTATATTTAGCAATTTGACTCCAAAATGGCCCACTGACTTTCGAATTCACTTCCGATCGCACTCCCAACACCAGAATCACCATACGGAGCTAATCTCAGACTCGGAATCCCAAACAGACATTGATAACACTGAAATGCACTTTAACCCAAACTTATGAAGTTCCTCCAAAATGCTAACGTCCACATTAGGCGCTGAAACGTTCCCGAATGTTCCAAAACCCGATCAAACATATGCCCAAAGCCAAAATCATCATACGAACCTACTGGAACCTTCGAATCATGATTCGGAGGTCGTTTACTCAAAAATCCAATTTCAGTCGATTCTCTCAACTTAAAGCTTCCGAAATGAGAATTCTCTTTTCAAATCAACTCCAAACTTCACGGAATTCAAAACCAACCATGCGCACAAATAATACCTGAAATGAAGCTGCTCATGGCCTCAAACTATTGATCGATGTGCTTTAGCTCAAAATAACCGGTTGGGTTGTTACATTCTGTGACGACCTGACTCGGCGTCTCATGCGTTTCCATTCCGTTTTCCATATTTTATGCTTCCTCATGTTTCAGTATATGTGTTTGGTGAATTTCAAGTGACTCGGATAGAGTTTGGTAAGAAATGAGACAATTAGTCTCTTTAAGGAAGAATTAGTTTGGAAAAGTCAACCGGATGTTGACTTGTGAGTTAGATGGATCGAAATTGAATTTCGATGATTCAATTAGTTTTGGGGGATGATTTAAGTCTTAGGAGCACAATCGGAAGTAATTTTGGAGGTCCGGTGAAGAAGTTAGCCTATTTTGGCGAAGTTAGTATTTTGGCGATTTCCGGTTGATAGGTGGAATTTTGATCCGGTAGTCGGAATTGAGTTCCGAGAGTTTCAGTCGCTTCGTTAGGTGATTTTGGACTTGTGTGCAAAATTTCAATTGATTCAGAGGGGTTTAGGTCGGGTTTTTGATTGAATGTGAGTTTTGAAAGTTTTAGTTTAACTTAAGCCTTGATTTGATAAAACATGACGATTTTGATCTTAACGATAGTGTTTTTATGGTTCGATCAAGTTTGAATAAGGTAATAGGACATATATGTGCTTTTGGTTGAGGTCCCGAGGGCATCGTCGTGATTTCGAATGGCCAACGGGTCATTTTTGGAAAGTTTTGAACTGCTGTTGCTGGTATCTGGTGTTGTCCTTCGCGTCCGCGAAGTCCTATCGCGTTCGCGAAGAAGAAATTGGCTTCTGAGACTTTTATTCTTTGCGTTTGCGACAGTGCTTTGTGTTCACGAAGAAGGAATTGTCATCTGGGACTTTTGTTCTTCGCGTTCGTGATAGTTCTTCGTGTTCGCAAAGAAGGAATTTTCTGTCGCGCATGTCCTAATTCGGAAGCTCATATATTCTTTTATCTACAAGGAATTGTGAGGTGATTCAAAAACGAAAGTTGTAGCCCTTCATGTTTAGTTTTTAGAAAGCTAAATAAATCATAATTTGGACATCTGTAGCAAAAGTTATGGACATTTTACTAGAGGCTGTCCGGGAAGAGTAAATTATTCACTTGAACATTTTTGTTCTTTGCGTTCGCGACAAGGCATCGCGTTCGCGAAGAACAATTTTTGAAACTGAACAGTTTGTTCTTCGCGTTCGCGACAAGGCATCGCGTTCGCGAAGAAGGATTTACCTGGACAGAATGTTTAAGTTCTAGAAATGGGACTTCGTTCCCATTTCCCATTTTTGACGATTTGGAGCTCGGATTAGGCGATTTTTGGACACATTTTCTTAGAGAACAATGGGGTAAGTGTTCGTAACTCAATTTTGTTTGTATAACTCGAATCTATTGCAAGTCTTGGTGTTTAATTTGAGAATTTTGGTTGAAAAGGCTAGAAAACCCTCTTGGATAGAAATGGTGATTTAAGGGGTCAAATGAACTCTGATTTGTGTGAATTTGGTATGTATAGACTCGTGGCGAGATAAGGATCGTATTGATGCAAAAATTTGTGGATTTCGAGACGTGAGCCCGGGGCTCGGGTTTTGCAAATTTTGAGATTCTTGATATTTTTCGATTGTTTTCGAGTGGGTGTTGTTCCCTTAGCATATTGTAATGTATTCGCTCTTATTTTGGTTCGATTCCACGCGCGTGGAGGCCAATTTGAGGGGCAAGGGCGTCGCGAGCGAGGAATTTCACTTGTTCGAGGTGAGTAATACTTGTAAATGATATTTTGAGTGTTTGAAACCCCGGATTTGCACATCATAGTGCTGTATTGAGGTGACTTGCACGCCGGATATGAGTGTGGGGTAGAGCACCATTTGGCATTGTGACTTGGTATAAGAACAACATGTACGCAGTAAGTATCCTGCCTAATCACGAAGAACTAGAGACGAGAGGTCGACTTCGACACTTACTGGTGGTCCAATGATGATACATCAGTAATATAACAAGTGGAGGGTTTGCATGAACATGGATGTAATTCAATAGAGTGAAAAAAGTAAACAATTCCTACTTTAACATGAAAATTTGCGATTACCTTTTTCATCAATTATACATACATTCTTAAGCCAGGAAGAAGAAATATCAAATTCAATAAAGCTCAAGGCATGCAATACAAGCATGTACAATTCATGCCGAGGATGTATGACCGGATCATACAATATTTAAACTGTGCACTGCGAGAGGGTCAAATGGTGCGAACCACATATGTATCTATTACCCCGGTCATGAATCATACATGCGATGTGGTCCACTATAAATAAACAATCACCCTGTTCGCGAACCGTACATGCGATACAGGTACACACAGAAACACACATTTTTAATAGTCAATCAAGACTATTATTCTAGGAGGTGTAAATTTCTCTTTTACAAGTTTAGAAAATGAAGTTTGACTCTTTTAGAAAGTCATTTTCCACTTTGATATAATTTAAGCAATTTAAACTAAGAACAAGGTTACAAGTATTGCAAGTTCTGATACCATACCAATTTTACCAAATTATGATAAAAACGTGACCTCCAAATCTTGAATTTTCGTTCTTGAAATGTTTTGCAAATATCTTGATTTCTTCCATTTAAATACGAAATAAATGATGAATATAACCATATAATTATGAAGTATAATATCTTTCGGATATACAACACTTAACCCAAACCATACAGTGTAAATCGCCTCAAAAATCGCCTCAAAAATCGCTTAAATCTGAGGTCCATAGCTCCAAATATGTTAAAAATGACTGAAACCTCGAAATATAGCTTCTCCCAGGTATTAGCTCTTCACAATCACGGAAAATACTTCGCAATAACGAAGCACAACACTTCTCATCCCAAAAATTTCCCTTCGCGATAGCGGCAAAAGCTTTGCGATTGCGAATAACTAATTTCCAACTCTTCTAGACAGTCTCTAGTATAATGGCCATAACATTTTGTACAAAACCCCAAATTGCAAATGGTTTATCATTTTGAAATTAGACTCCAAGGAATAAAACTTTCATGATTTGTTCATCTCCCAGTTCCTTATAGATTACAAGATAAAAGATTCAAAATTTAGCCCTGTGCAACATAAATTTCTTCTTCGCAATTTTGAAACTCTTCCCGGATAGGCTGTAGTTTACCACTCCTAACTTTTTTTACACAGCTCCAAATACCAACTGGTGTAACTTGCTGAAAACAAGACACAAAGGGTTCCATTTTGTTTTTAGATCATCTCCAAATTCATTATAGATTGCGAGATATAAGCTTTCAAATTCAGGCCAGTGCAGCAGAAAATTTCTTATACGTGATCGCGAAAGGCCTTCCGCGATCGCGAATCACTGGCCATTTTCTCCAACTCATCGCTATCGCGACTATTTCCCCGTGATCACGTAGCATACTACTGTAGCCAAAAACCAGCAGCTAAAAATGGCCTAGGAATGGTCAGAAATCACCCCGAAACTCACCCGAGCCCCTCGGGACCCCGTCCGAAGATACCGACATGTCTCAAAACATACCACGGACTTAGTTAAGGCCTCAATTCACATCAAACAATGTTAAAAACACTAATCACACCCCAATTCAGTCTAATGAAACTAAGAAATTCCAATTTCTACATACGATGCCGAAACTTATCAAATCATGTTCGGTTGACATCAAATTTTGCACACAAGTCATGTTCGACATTACGGACCTACTCCAACTTCCGAAATTGGATTCTGACCACGATATCAAAAAGTCCACTTTCGGTCAAACTCCTCAAAATCCTTCAAATTTCTATATTTAGCAATTTGACTCCAAAATGGCCCACTGACTTTCGAATTCACTTCCAATCGCACTCCCAACACCAGAATCACCATACGGAGCTATTCCCAAACTCGGAATCCCAAACAGACATTGATAACACTGAAATGCACTTTAACCCAAACTTATGAAGTTCCTCCAAAATGCTAACGTCCACATTAGGTGCTGAAACATTCCCGGGTGTTCCAAAACCCGATCAAACATACGCCCAAAGTCAAAATCATCATACGAACCTGCTGGAACCTTCGAATCCTGATTCGGAGGTCGTTTACTCAAAAATCCAATTTCAGTCGATTCTCTCAACTTAAAGCTTCCGAAATGAGAATTCTCTTTTCAAATCAACTCCGAACTTCACGAAATTCAAATCCGACCATGCGCACAAATAATACCTGAAATGAAGCTGCTCATGGCCTCAAACTATTGATCGATGTGATTTAGCTCAAAATAACCGGCCGGGTCGTTATATTCTGTGACGATCTGACCCGGCGTCTCATGCGTTTCCATTCCGTTTTCCCCATTTTATGCTTCCTCATGTTTCATTATATGTGTTTGGTGAATTTCAAGTGACTCGGATAGAGTTTGGTAATAAATGAGACAATTAGTCTCTTTAAGGAAGAATTAGTTTGGAATAGTCAACCGGATGTTGACTTGTGAGTTAGAGGGCTCGAAATTAAATTCCGATGATTCAGTTAGTTTCGGGGGATGATTTAAGGCATAGGAGCGCAATCGAAAGTAATTTTGGAGGTCCGGTGAAGAAGTTAGCCTATTTTGGCGAAGTTAGTATTTTGGCGATTTCCGGTTGATAGGTGGAATTTTGATCCGGGAGTCGGAATGGAATTCTGAGAGTTTCAATAGCTTTGGTAGGTGATTTTGGACATGTGTGAAAAATTTTAATTGATTCGGAGGGGTTTAGGTCGGGTTTTTGATTGAATGTGAGTTTTGAAAGTTCTAGTTTAACTTAAGCCTTGATTTGATGAAACATGACGAGTTTGATCTTAACGATAGTGTTTTTATGGTTCGAGCAAGTTTGAATAAGGTAATAGGACATATCTGTGCTTTTGGTTGAGGTCCCGAGGGCATCGGGGTGATTTCGAATGGCCAATGGGTCATTTATGGAAAGTTTTGAACTGCTGTTGCTGGTATCTGGTGTTGTCCTTCGCGTCCGCGAGGTCCTATCGCGTTCGCGAAGAAGAAATTGGCTTCTGAGACTTTTGTTCTTTGTGTTTGCGACAGTGCTTCGTGTTCGCGAAGAAGGAATTGTCATCTGGGACTTTTGTTCTTCGCGTTCGCGACAATTCTTCGCGTTCGCGAAGAAGGAATTTTCTGTCGCGCATGTCCTAATTCGGAAGCTCATATATTTTTTTATCTACAAGGAATTTTGAGGTGATTCAAAAACAAAAGTTGTAGCCCTTCATGTTTAGTTTTTAGAAAGCTAAATAAATCATAATTTGGACATCTGTAGCAAAAGTTATGGACATTTTACTAGAGGCTGTCCGGGAAGAGTAAATTATGCACTTGAACATTTTTGTTCTTCGCGTTCGCGACAAGGCATCGCGTTCGCGAAGAATAATTTTTGTACCTGAACAGTTTGTTCTTCACGTTCGCGACAAGGCATCGCGTTCGCGAAGAAGGATTTACCTGGACAGAATGTTTAAGTTCTAGAAATGGGGCTTCGTTCCCATTTCCCATTTTTATGACGATTTGGAGCTCGGATTAGGCGATTTTTGGACACATTTTCTTAGAGAACAATGGGGTAGGTGTTCGTAACTCAATTTTGTTTGTATAACTCGAATCTATTGCAAGTCTTGGTGTTTAATTTGAGAATTTTTGTTGAAAAGGGTAGAAAACCCTCTTGGATAGAAATGGTGATTTAAGGGGTCAAATGAACTCTGATTTGTGTGAATTTGGTATGTATAGACTCGTGGCGAGATAAGGATCGTATTGATGCAAAAATTTCTGGATTTCGAGACGTGGGCCCGGGGCTCGGGATTTGCAAATTTCGAGATTCTTGATATTTTTCGATTGTTTTCGAGTGGGTGTTGTTCCCTTAGCATATTGTAATGTATTCGCTCTTATTTTGGTTCGATTCGACGCGCGTGGAGGCCAATTTGAGGGGCAAGGGCGTCGCGAGCGAGGAATTTCACTTGTTCGAGGTGAGTAATACTTGTAAATGATATTCTGAGTTTTTGAAACCCCGGATTTGCACATCATAGTGCTGTATTGAGGTGACTTGCACGCCGGATATGGGTGTGGGGTAGAGCACCATTTGGGATTGTGACTTGGTATAAGAACAACATGTACGCAGTAAGTATCCTGCCTAATCTCGAAGAAGTAGAGATGAGAGGTCGACTTCGACACTTACTGGTGGTCCAATGATGATACATCAGTAATATAACAAGAGGAGGGTTTGCATGAACATGAATGTAATTCAATAGAGTGAAGAAAGTAAACAATTCCTACTTTAACATGAAAATTTGCGATTACCTTTTTCATCAATTATACATACATTCTTAAGCCAGGAAGAAGAAATATCAAATTCAATAAAGCTCAAGGCAAGCAATACAAGCATGCGATACAGGTACACACAGAAACACGCATTTTTAATAGTCAATCAAGACTATTATTCGAGGAGGTGTAAATTTCTCTTTTACAAGTCTAGAAAATGAAGTTTAACTCTTTTAGAAAGTCATTTTCCACTTTGATATAATTTAAGCAATTTAAACTAAGAATAAGGTTGCAAGTATTTCAAGTTATGATACCATACCAATTTTACCAAATTCTGATAAAAACGTGACCTCCAAATCTTGAATTTTCGTTCTTGAAAAGTTTTGCAAATATCTTGATTTCTTCCATTTTAATACGAAATAAATGATGAATATAACCATATAATTATGAAGTATAATTACTTTCGGATATACAACACTTAACCCAAACTATACAGTGTAAATCGCCTCAAAAATCGCTTAAATCTGAGGTCCATATCTCCAAATATGTTAAAAATGACTGAAACCTCGAAATATAGCTTCTCCCAGGTATTTGCTCTTCACAATCACGGAAAATACTTCGCAATCACGAAGCACAACACTTCTCATCCCAAAATTTGTCCTTCGCGATAGCGGCAAAAGCTTTGCGATTGCGAAGAACAAATTTCCAACTCTTCCAGATAGTCTCTAGTATAATGGCCATAATGTTTTGTACAAAACCCCAAATTGCAAATGGTTTATCATTTTGAAATTAGACTCCAAGGAATAAAACTTTCATGCTTTGCTCATCTCCCAGTTCTTTATAGATTACAGGATATAAGCTTCAAAAGTTAGCCCTGTGCAACATAAATATCTTCTTCGCAATTTTGAAACTCTTCCCGGATATTCTGTAGTGTACCACTCCTAACTTTTTTTTACACAGCTCCAAATACCAAATGGTGTAACTTGCTGAAAACCAGACACAAAGGGTTCCATTTTTTTTTGATCATCTCCAAATTCATTATGGATTGCGAGATATAAGCTTTCAAAGTCAGGCGAGTGCAGCAAAAACTTTCTTATACGTGATCGTGAATGGCTTTCTGCGATCGCGAATCACTGGCCATTTTCTCCAACTCATCGCTATCGCGACTATTTCCCCGCGATCACGTAGCATACTACTGTAGCCAAAAACCAGCAGCTAAAAATGGCCTAGAAATGGTCAGAAACCGAGCCCTGGGGACTCTGTCCGAAGATACCGACATGTCTCAAAACATACCACAGACTTAGTTGAGGCCTCAATTCACATCAAACAACGTTAAAAACACTAATCACACCCCTATTCTAGTCTAATGAGACTAAGAAATTCCAATTTCTACATACGATGCCGAAACCTATCAAACCATGTTCAGTTGACATCAAATTTTGCACACAAGTCATGTTCGATATTATGGACCTACTCCAACTTTCGAAATTGGATTCCGACCCCGATATTAAAAAGTCCACTTTCGGTCAAACTCCATCAAATTTCTATATTTATCCAAATGACTCCAAAATGGCCCACGGACCTCCGAATTCACTTTCGATCATGCTCCCAACACCAGTATCTCCATACGGAGCTATTCCTAGACTCGAAATCCGAAACAGACATTGATAACACTGAAATGCACTTTAACCCAAACTCGTGAAGTTCCTCCAAATTGCTAACTTCCACATTAGGTGCCGAACATTTCCTGGGTGTTCCAAAACCCGATCAAACATATGCCTAAGTCAAAAATCATCATATGAACCTGTTGGAACCTTTAAATCCTGATTCCGAGGTCGTTTACTCAAAAATCCAATCTCAGTCGATTCTCCCAACTTAAAGCTTCCGAAATGATAATTCTCTTTTCAAATCAACTCCGAACTTCACGGAATTCAAATCCGACCATGTGCACAAATAATACCTGAAATGAAACTGCTCATGGCCTCAAACTATTGATCGATGTGATATAGCTCAAAATGACTGGTTGGGTCGTTACATTCTGTGACGACCCGACCCATTGTCTCATGCGTTTTCGTCCTATTTTATGCTTCCTCATGTTTTAGTATATGTGTTTGGTGAATTTGAAGTGATTCGGGTAGAGTTTGGTAAGAAATGAGACAATTAGTCTCTTTAAGAAAGAATTAGTTTGGAAAAGTCAACCAGATGTTGAATTGTGAGTTAGAGGGCTCAAAACTAAATTCCGATGATTCGATTAGTTTCGGGGGATGATTTAAGGCTTAGGAGCGCAATCGGAAGTAATTTTGGAGGTCCGGTTAAGAAGTTAGCCTATTTTGGCGAAGTTAGTATTTTGGCGATTTCTGGTTGATAGGTAAAATTTTGATCCGGGAGTCAGAATGGAATTTTGAGAGTTTCAGTAGCTTCTTTATGTGATTTTGGACTAGTGTGCAAAATTTCAGTTGATTCGGAGGGGTTTAGGTCAGGTTTTTGATTGAATGTGTGTTTTGAAAGTTTTAGTTTAACTTAAGCCTTGATTTAATGAAATATGACGATTTTGATGTTAATGATAGTGTTTGTATTGTTAGAGCAAGTTTAAATAAGGTAATAGGACATATATATGCTTTTGGTTGAGGTCTCGAGGGCCTCGGGGTGATTTCGAATGGCCAACGGGTCATTTTTGGAAGGTTTTGAACTGCTGCTGCTGGTATCTGGTGTTGTCCTTCACGTCCGCAAGGTCCTATCTTGTTCGTGAAGAAGAAATTGGCTTCTGAGACTTTTGGTCTTCGCATTCACGATAGTGCTTCGCGTTTGCGTAGAATGAATTGTCATCTGGGAATTTTGTTCTTCGCGTTCGCGACAATGCTTCCCGTTCGCGAAGAAGGAATTTTCTGTCGCGCATGTGCTACTTCGGAAGCTCATATCCTTTTATCAACAAGGAATTTTGAGGTTATTCAATAACAAAAGTTGTAGCCCTTCGTGTCTAGTTTCCATAAAGATACAGAAATCATAATTTGGACATCTGTAGAAAAAGTTATGGACATTTTACTAGAGGCTGTCCGGGAAGAGTAAATTATGCACTTGGACATTTTTGTTCTTCGCATTCGCGACAAGGCATCGCGTTTGCGAAGAACAATTTTTGAACCTGAACAGTTTTTTCTTCGCGTTCGCAACAAGGCATCGCGTTCGCGAAGAAGGATTTACATAGACAGAATGTTTAAGTTCTAGAAATGGGACTTTGTTCCCATTTCCCATTTTTGATGATTTGGAGCTCGGATTGGGCGATTTTTGGACAAATTTTCTTAGAGAACAATGGGGTAAGTGTTCTTAACTCAATTTTGGTTGTATAACTCGAATCTATTGCAATTCTTGGTGCTTAATTTGAGAATTTTCGTTGAAAAGGGTAGAAAACCCTCTTGGATAGAAATGGTGATTTAAAGGGTCAAATGAACTCCGAATTTTGTGAATTTGGTATGTATAGACTCGTGGCGAGATAAGGATCGTATTGATGTAAAAATTTCTGGATTTCAAGATGTGGGCCCGGGTCTCGGGTTTTGCAAATTTTAAGATTCTTGATATTTTTCGATTATTTTCGAGTGGATTTTGTTCCCTTAGCATATTGTAATGTATTCGCTCTGATTTTGGTTAGATTCAACGCGCGTGGAGGCCAATTTAAGGGGCAAGGGCGTCGCGAGCAAGGAATTTCACTAGTTCGAGGTGAGTAACACTTGTAAATGATATCCTGAGGGTTTGAAACCCTGGATTTGCACATTATAGTGCTGTATTGAGGTAACTTGCACGTCAGATATGAGCGTGGGGAAGAGCACCATTTGGGATTGTGACTTGGTCCATCCCGGTTGTTGATTTTACTGCATACTTGACTGAAACTACTTGTTATCATCATAATTTGGGCTGATTGCCATGTTTGGCCTTCGTGCCAACTATGTGAATCCTTTGGGGATTGAGATTTCTATTTTAGCATATCTTGTATATCATTTGGCTTCAGTCCAAGGTTTTAAATATTGTTTTGCAACCTCAGCCATATTTCTAAGTTTTGAAAACTCAAACTATACTTTAAATACTATTCTGGGCTAAGAATTACTGTTTTATAAATGCCCAAGGGGTTTATAATATTTTCTGGACCGTGCATGGATCGGGCTGCGCGCCGCAACAGTGACTTGAAACAGTGGTAACAATGACACTGTATGATGTGACTTGAAACAGTGGTAACAATGACACTGTATGATGTGACTTGAAACAGTGGTAATAATGGCATTGTATGATATAAATTAGTGAGGTAACATTGGCTGACCGGTCAGGTAACATTGACTGACTAGTATATTGCGCTTAGACTATAGGAGCCCCTTCGGAGTCTGTACACACCCCCAGTGAGCGTTGTCGACGATAAATCATATGCATGGTTGGCTCGGGCTGCACGTCGCAGCGGTCATGTGCATTGCATTAAATTCATGCATTGGTTCCTGTTTGTACTACGTAGCATGACATTCAGCACTCTCATATCATTGGCATCCATGCTATATCTTGCACTGTGTACCCGATGCCCTGGTGTTATTTGTGAATAGAGTGTTGTGCCCGAGGGGCTGATTTGTGTGCGGACTTGCTCTACTTGACATCGCATTCATATGCTTAACTGTTAAAAAGAAAAGCAAAGATATTTTCAAAAAGGTTTTTAACTGAGCTAGATAAGTCTAAAGGGTTTTCCTAGTTTTATTGTTTTTCTCACAAGGTTGTACTGTCCTATATAGCATGATGGAGTGTTCTTACGTGATTTCTTACCGTTCAGTTATTATTTACTCTTATTACCACTGAGTTGGAAGTACTCACTTTACTCCCTGCACCTCGCATACAGTTGCAGGTATTGTTCACCCGGTAGCGGGTTATTAGCGGACCAAAGGCCTTACTATGATAGTTGAGCAAGGTGACCGCCAGCGTTCGCGGCACCGCACTTCATCTTTGAATTTCGGTTTTTATCTTGTATATAAAAATTATTGGCCCTATAGTAGTTTTCCTACTCCTTAGATGCTCGTGACTTGTGACACCCCGGTCAGGTTGTGCTGAGTGATAAATATCAGTTATTAATGCTAATAAGTCGTATTATTTGTTCATTTATAGTTATTAATTGTTAAATAAGGCATTGTTGTTTTGTTGGCTGGCCTTGTCTTCATGAGAGGCGCCATCACGACTGGGTTTGGGAATTGGGTCGTGACACATTCTCTCCACTTAAACATACGTTCGTCCTCGAATGTTCTAAGAACTATGTTGGAGTTGTCTGAAATCATAGTTAGACACCTTGTGCACCTACCCATGCTACCACAATTCAGTTGATCACATTAGCTCGAGCAAATCCGAAGATATTCCCTTTTATTCAAACAAATGAGCCTTACAGCTCAGTTTTAACATCCGAAATTCTCAGCTAGGCCTGCTTTCAACATATGAACATCGTATCAATCAACACATGATGCACCGATACAAGATTACATATCTTTGCTGAATTCACACTATGCACCACGTCATTCTTGGGACCATAATAACATTTCCTGACCATAATAGCCTATTTTCCCCCAATCTGACCCTCACACGGCAACTCATGATACATTTAAGTCGTTTTCGAACTCTTTCAAAACTGCCACAACGGAAGAGACATGTAGAGATTCATAACCAACTGTCGGGTCAACAAATCATTTAGGCTACACTCCTGACAAGGACATTACCTCATTCTGAACCAAATAATGATTTTTGCTCTTTAATATTCTTTATACAATCCTATTGAACTTATCCTAGATCCAATAACCTTGTCTCACCCAGTATGAACTGCTCAGGCAACATGCCACCCCTGACATGACTAGAAGTCTCACATGATGCCGCAACGTGCCAATAAGCTACCAACTCGAACGCGATACATAAGGAAAATGAAATCTGGAAAGGACTAATCAAATCACGCAACTAACATGAACTTTCCTCAGATAATGGGAAACAAAACACATAGAATAGAATATAAGGGACCATAATTATCATTATACTGTTGCGGCGTGCAATCCGATCCAAAAAACATACCCATGGCGGCGTGCCACCCGATCCACACATAAAATTCACATAACGATATACACATCAAGCTAAATTGCTCATTACAACAACATACCAGATATGTCAGAAGTACACTTAGTGCATAATAGCAACCCTGAGGGGAATTATAGCAGCATAAGCTAACAAACTAAAGCACAACTAAGGTACGATATATGTTCCGGAAATAAAGAGCCATCCTGCTCACATAACATCGTCGCCACGCAGAACTTCAACACATAAGAAATTCACCAAGCAGTTTCGTAACTCATATGGCACAGTATAGCATTATATGAAGAAGTCGACAATAAATTAAAATCCAACATCCGAATACTTCTCCATAAGGAGAGCTATTCTAAAACGAACATATTCGACCCGATATAGAGCCCATATTCATATTTAAATCCATCCACAGACCTAAAGTCGATTCTGATCATACCGCACTAGGCCAATAATCTTTTATGGGACCATTATAACCCCTTTTCCCCATAACACACAAGAACAACCATCATAACCGTAGAAATCCTCCACGGTCCACAACCCAATAAACCGAGTGCCCTCCAGCATAAATCCTTAAATTAACCATATTGCCACAATCTTCATACTTGGTTCCATTCTCCAATCAATCAAGTGACTACACGCCACACTTATACAATCTTCCCGTGGGACATGCTCCCATGATCTTCCTTAACAGATCACAAGCTTGCACATCCAGGCTACAGGCTACACTAATGTTAAAAAGTGATCAAGAATCCATAACCAGGATGCACAACCTCTCTCACAAAACACCGATCCCAGGCGACACTGAAGACAATGCCGCTTACTCTAATCATTCAAAAACCCTTTTCATGCTCATCCGAGCTCGTGACATCCTTGTCAACACCAAACCGCAACCTTGATCCCCACTTTCAAACTCCATACAGCTCACTGCACCTAACAAGCTAGCATGCGATAGTAGAAAAGTTTCATCACAACTCCTGAACCACTAACATGGTAAACACTCCCTCACATGGAAGCTTTTTATTTAACTCATTCGAAGAGAACCATAGCAACACACAGGTGAATTCACACAACCGTAAAAATGATGCAATTCTTCATGTAGTGGCCTAAACCACCGTAGTCTTTTCCGGGATCCACCTACACATTGTAGGCCATAATGCTAGAATACTTTTGAATAAATTCAATTACAACGGCTAAAAAGCCTCACACGTACCATCACAAATCACTTGCGTAGCTTAATTACGCTAAAGGAACTGATCACTGCTACCAATATGCCAATTCAATCATGGCTAACTAATCGAACATCTTCCAATTTATCCTTAATAGCCTTAGAAAAATAATAATTTCCTTCAACACATAACACACTTAACCTGCACTCATCCCGAGTGGCCTTGTAACATGAGACCATGGTGTCTCAAATGCCACGAACCACCTCATACCTTCCTTTCAACTTACTACTATGCGAAGCATAATTCCCGAGCCTTCCCAAAGCTCGAACATGAATCAATGATGGCAATTATAGAACACATTCTTCAACTCTTTTTCTCAAATTACTACTGATATTCTCTTTCCTTAGCCGAAACAACTTACCTATACGCCAATAACCCAAACTTCACAAGAAGATAATCATACAACCCAATCGTAGACGGTGAGACTCTCCCACTTACCTTGAAGCCACCATTCTGCAACTCTGGAATCCAACAAGATTCTTTCGTTATTGTTGACATGATCTAGCACAACCAACCTGACAAGCTCCTTGAAATCTTTCTGTAAAACCATTTATGAATACTCTGAATCATTAACCATATTCACTTGTCCAACCTTTTTACCAGATAGCCAGTAGGATTCTTCGTAGAAGCTTCGCCAACCACACGACCGTTGATCTGCTCACAGGAGATAACCCACCCGAGCCCGTGCTCATTCAACAGCTGCATAAGTCCATTCACTCCTTGTGCACATCAACTAAATGTGCGATAATATCTCCCAATTCAAAGTTATAATGTATCCGCGTTCTTACCAAGCAGCTCCATTTCGTCATATCAAATCTCTCGCCGAATAATAGCTGATATTTCAAAATTAAATTTGTAGACCCAGTCACTGACCACCCCGAATCCCAAATCACTCTAGACCTCTTCCCCGGGTGTGTAGTTATCCTTCCACTGAATCCACATACTACTCTGCCACTCTCCCACCTTGGCCAAACTTACTTCTATAAGAAACTACTCAACCTCCACTTCTTACACCTGGCCTTCTAGAAGTTTAACCACCGCGTGACGCTTCCCACACGTCCTACCTCATCCTTTGCTACTCAGCTAATGCCTTAGATCAAAATCTATCTCTATAGCACTTGAACCAATAGACCGCTACTAACTTTTAAACCTTTCTAAAGAATCGTCTCTCTCGAGCGGTCGACATTAGAAATACACATTAAATCCTATACCACCGCATGTCGCGATCTCTGATAGCCGCTTCTCTAATGCTATCGTACGATATCATGCCTCAAGGGCAAATTGTAGTAGGTCTTAACACCAGCAAACTTTCTACATTCAACAAGGACAATGACACCTCATCACAAATGAAAATTCTGCCACGCTTGCAAATGCCAATCCTCATTACTCCATCAACCCAAATTTGAACATTCTTAGCCCGATTGTTTTTCCCCCACCGAGAATAAAATATAGAATCTCTAAATCATACACTGAGTAAATATCCCATCAAGTCATTCAATGCCCCAACACGTAGGCAAGCATCTTACCATCATATCAATACTATTGACAACTATTTATAAATATCATGGCAACTGGTGCCTAGACTCAAAGCTCTCAGAAGTACGACTACTAGGCTAGAACGACAGAATATCCTTCCATAAAGCGACGACAATAGTCAAATCAGCTATGCCGGGAGAACCATCCCGTATCATCTCTATAGTACCTTTAAAATTTCCCAATTCTTCATTTATAACAAGCACTCCATGTCGGATATGATTGAATAGGAAGGAAATAAAGGCATAAGCCTCAAAGGAATCAAATCGAATGATGAGGAAATCAAGAAGGGAAGTGCTCCTAACAACCCTATAGCCTCCCGAAGATATGTACAGACGTCTCCGTACCGATCTACGGGACTCTACTAGACTTTCTCATGACTCGTGTGACCTACGGGAACCTAGTGATCTGATACCATGTTGTTACGACCCAAAATCCACTATGGGTCATGATGGTGCCAGACACTGTTGTCATGCAAGCCAACCATAAATACTTAATTAAATTCTCAGTTAAATAATTCTGAAAACTTTTATTTTCCTTCAATTTTACTAGTAAAAGATAGTCATTTCAAATTAAATATGAAATTCAAGAGATCAATAAAAAATACCCCATAATCATCCCAGAACTCGGTGTCACAAGTGCATGAACAGTTACTAGGGAATAAAATAAAATACAATAACTGTTCGGAATACAAGCTGGACAGAAATGAAAATACAGCACAATACTCTAAAGAAGACACAGCAGGCTGTGGGTCGTCTCAATAAATGTGTCTCACCTAAGTCTACGTACCAACCATGTCTCTATGCCACTAAGCCACTAGCCACACCTGAACCTGTGCAACAAAATGCATAGCAAGTGTAGTATGAGTAAAAAAATAACGTATACTCAGTAAGTATCCCTCCTAATCTCGAAGAAGTAGAGATGAGAGGTTGACTTCGACACTTACTAGAGGTCCAATGATTATACGTTAGTAATATAACAAGTTGAGGATTTACATGAACATGAATGTAATTCAATAGATTGAAGCAAGTAAACAATTCCTTCTTTATTATGAAAATTTCAAATTCCTTTTTTCATCTATTATACATATATTCTCAAGCAAGGAAGAAGCAATATCAACTTCAATAAGTTCAAGGCAAGCAATACAAGCATGCACAATTCATGCCGAGGACGTACGGTCCGATCCAACAATATTTAAAATGTGCACTGCCAGAGGGCCAAATGGCGCGAACCACAGATGAATCTATCACCCCGCCCGCGAATCATATATGAGACGAGGTCAAATATAAATAAATAATCACCCTGCTCGCGAATCATGCATACAACGCAGGTACACACAGAAACACACATTTTTAATAGTTAATCAAGACTATTATTCAAGGAGGTGTAAATTTCTCTTTTACAAGTCAAGAAAATGAAGTTTAACTCTTTTTGAAAGTCATTTCCCACTTCGATATGATTTAAGCAATTTAAACTAACAATAAGGTTACAAGTATGACAAGTAAAGCATGTTTTTGGGTCTTAGACTACCCGAACATAAACATAATATTAGATACGCACGGACTTTCGTCACCTCGTGCTTACGTAGCCCCCACAAATAGCAGAACGTATCCAATTAATTAACATATGGGGACAATTCCCTCTTATGAGGTTAGAAAGGAGATTCACCTCGCTTCGAAGTTCCAAAACCGTCTTCCAAGCCATTCTGATGACTCAAATCGATTCACAACGCTCCGAAACTAGATCTATAAATATATAATCTAATACTCAGAACAATTCAATCTAGATAAATTCCTAACTCCGTTCGAAAAGTTAACTAAATCGCCCTCATGCCCAGATTCCAAAAAACTTATAAAATCCAACAGCCCATTCCGATACGAGTTCAACCATGCCAATTTTACCAAATTCTGATAACAACTTGACCTCCAAATCTTGAATTTTCATTCGTGAAAAGTTTTGCAAAATCTTAATTTCTTCCATTTAAATCCTAAATAAATGATGAATATAACCATAGAATCATGAAGTATAACTACTTTCGGATATAGAACACTTACCCCAATCCATATGGTGAAAATCGCCTCTAAAATCGCTTCAATCTGAGCTCCATATCTCCTAATATTTTAAAAATGGCTGAAACCTCGAAATATAGCTTCTGCCTAGGTATTTACTCTTCGCGATTGCGGAAAATTTTTGCAATCGTGAAGCACAACACTTCTCAGCCCAAAATTTGCCCTACCGATCGCGGGAAAAGCTTTGCGATTGCGAAGAACAAATGCCCAGCTCTTCCAGACAATCTCTAGTATAATGGCCATAACATTTTTTTACAAATCTCCAAATTGCAAATGGTTTAACATTTTGAAATTAGACTCAGAGGACTACAACTTTTGTGCTTTTCTCATCTCCTGGTTCCTTATAGATTATAAGATATAAGCTTTCAAAATTAGCCCTGTGCAACACAAATTTCTTCTTTACAATTTTGGAACTCTTCTCGGATAGGCTGTAGTGTACCACTCATAACATTTTTTACACAGCTCCAAATACCAAATGGTTTAACTTTCTGAAAACTAGACACAAAGGGCTAAAACTTTCATTTTTAGATTATCTCCATCCTTATAGATTGCGAGATACAAGATTTCAAAGTTGGGTCAGTACAGCAGAAACTTTTTTCTACGTGATTGCGAAAGGCCTTCCTCGATCGTGAATCACTGGCCATTTTCTCCCACTCATCGCTATCGCGACTATTGCCCCGCGATCACATAGCATGCTGTTGTAGCCAAAAACCAGCAGCTAAAAATGGCCTAGAAATAGTCCGAAATCACCCCGAAACTCACCCGAGCACCTCGGGACCCTCTCCGAACATACCGACTTGTCTAAAAATGTACCATGAACTTAGTCGAGGCCTCAATTCACATCAAACAACATTAGAAACCCTCATCACACCCCGATTCGAGTCGAATGAAATTAAGAAATTACAATTTCTACATACGATGTCGAAACCTATCAAATCACGTTCGATTGGCATCAAATTTTGCACACAAGTCACATTCGACATTACGGACCTACACCTATTTCTGGGATTGGATTCCAACCCTGATATCAAAAAGTTCACTTCCATCCAAACTCCTCGAAATCCTTCAAATTTCTATCTTTAGCCAAATGACTCCAAATGGCCCACGGACTTCTGAATTCACTTCCGATCTCGCTCCCAGCACCAGAATTACCATATGGTGCTATTTCGAGACTCAAAATCCTAAACGGACATTGATAATACTGAAATGTACTTCAACCCAAAGTTATGAAGTTCCTCCAAAATGCTAACTTCCACATTAGGTGCCGAAATATTCCCGGGTCTTCCAAAATCCAATCCGGACATACGCCCAAGTCCGAAATCATCTTACGAACTTACTGGAACCTTCAAATTCAGATTCCTAGGTCGTTTACACAAAAATCTGAGCTTAGCCGATTCTCTCAACTTAAAGCTTCTGAAATCAGAATTCTCTTTCCAAATCAACTCTGAACTTCCCATAATTCAATTCTGACCATGTGTAAGAGTTATAATACTTGAAATGAAGCTACTCATGGCCTCAAACTGCTAAACAACGTGCTAGAGCTCAAAACGACCGGTCGGGTCGTTACACTCTGAAGCAAGGTTCGGTTAGACTCTTTGAAAAGATGCTTCTCATGGAGTTTCAAACGGGCAAAAATCCCTCATAATTGCTCATTTTAGCTTTGCCCGAAAACCAGTCGTGTTTCCCAGCAAAGAGGAGCAACTGTGAGCATGAGATTTTTGTCCTATATGAAATACTCCTATGAAATCCCAATAAAATAGATTTTCTGTTAATTATTTGTCATTTTAGGAATTTTTGATATTTAATTGTTTGTATTTTTTGTGCATGTTTAAGTTTTATTTAAATCATAAAAAAATACCAAAAATACCATGCATGGCATTTAGGCTTTATTTTTTGCATTTTTAGTATTAATCAGTAATTACTTGTTTTATAAAAATTGAAAATCACAAAAAATAGCTCAGTTTTACATTTTTACCTTTAAATTTTTAGGTTATTAATTGGTTTAATCTTACAATATAGATAATTTAAGATTTTGTTTTTAGGATTTTAAATTAGAAAAAAAAAGAAAAAAGAAAAGAAAAGGAATGGAAATAGGAAAAAGAATTGAAAGAAAGGGGTTTTATTTATGAAATTGGGTTAATTTTGCATCCAATCTGTCCCAAAACCCGTCCAAAATAACCCACAACCCAAGCCCAAAACCAAACTCACCCGGTCCATGTCCCCCACTAAACGAAACGACCCAATTTAATATCCTCTCATCCCAGCCGTTGATTATCACAAATCAAGCGGCTAGGAACTGGCCATTCTAAAAATATAAAATTGTCCGAATAAGAGATCCCACCCCCCC
>MU789535.1:255100-312829 GCA_026770625.1 Nicotiana glauca
CCGAATAAGAGATCCCCCCCCCCCCCTCGAATCCCCTCACTTCACATCTCTCACTATCTCTCTCTTATCCCTTGCCGAAAATCGCCCTCGGCGGCGCAATAGTCCAAACCCTACCAAATTAACACCAGTTGATCCTGAGCCCTTCCTAAACACTCACCCACAATCAGTTTCCCCAAAATTCCTACCCAATTCCACGAATATTAGATCAAAATTTTGAATCCCAAAGCCCTAGTTTACCCAAATCACTGCAAATTCACACCCTATGGTCCTAGCACCCCCCCCCCCCCGAACACTAAACCACCGTCAGTCCCCTTCAAATAAGCCACAATTTCCTCAAATTTTGAATCTAAGATTCTGAGGAAAAAACCCTAGTTCCTATTTATTATTTATCGATCAGTGCATGGAAGTTTGTGAACCCAGACGACCGTTAGTTATTTGTTCTTGTTAATAACAGCCAATTAATGGCTGTATAAGTTCATGGTTGTGTCGTGCAAGAAGTTTCATCAACTAGTCGTTCCAAAATAGCCTTAGGTCTTTTTTTCTTTTTTTTTCCTTTTTTCTTTGTTCTTAATGTTTGCCTCATCTTTTTTTTGCCTTTCATGTAGCCAACAATTATTTTTTCCTTTATTGTTTTTTATTTTCTTTACATGGAAATCTTCTTTTCTTCTTTGGTTTTCTTCTGTCGATTAGTTTTAGTCTATTATTAATTGTCAACTAATTGGTTAGTTTAGGGTTTCAGACTTTTTAATTAGTTCCTAAAATGTTGTGATTAGCCAATATTTGTTTTCAGGATTTGAAATTGTTGATTGAGTTTACTTCTGGACTTAATTAATTTTAACCTTAGAAACATCAGTTAGCTGATTAATCTTTAGAATTGTTGACTTCACTACCTTGATTTTCTTTGAATAAAATAGAGATATCATAATTCAGTTTAGCTGTTTAATGTTTAGTCTCTTAGATAGATAGAACATCCCTTTTATCAATAATCAGTTTGATTTCAATTTAAAATTGCATCAACTCTATTACTTTTATTCTGTTAGCATTTTGCATCTTTTGACTTATTCTAATTGTGTTTGACATGATTTGAAAACCAACAGAAACCTTAGGGACTTAATCGAACCTAAAAGTTTAGGATAGAACTAAAATAGGTGGCAATTCAAAAGGGTAAAATTAGGGTTTCACATTGAGTAAAATTAGGAAGTTCTAGAACATAGGATAAGTGCCCCTATCTTTAGAAAATGCTTGTTTTGGATAAGGAAAAAGGACAATACAGCTGTAAAAAGATGCTATACTAGGTCAGAATATTCCTTTTTGGGATGCCTTTTGTGCACTCTATAAAAGAGAAACATCCCCGCACACAATCATTAGCTATCATCAACATTAGATATTTATTAGCATTTTTGCACTAAAAAGTTCTGAAAAAAACAAAAAGAGAAAAATTCCTTAAAGTTCTTTGAAAACTTCAACTTTTCCGGTTAGACTTCTACGCTGGTATTCTTGTTTTGGAGGTCTTAAGATTTGTTTATTCTGGATATTTTTTGGGGTTGATTCTCGCTGCTGCTGTTTGTTCTTGTTGGTTGCTTCTTTTCAAAAGTTCTGATAAGTGTTCAGCTCTGTTTTACTGCTTGTTTTTGCTGCTACAAGGTATTAATTCTACCTCCTTTTATGTACTGTTTGTTTTGAGGTAATATAGCATCTGCAAGTTTGCCATAAAACATGGTATAATAAATGAGTTTTCCGTGTTATATTTGACTTACTTGGTATAAGTATAGTGGATCTTATTGTTTGAACATGGGAATGCACCAACCTGACTCTTTTGTTTGGTTTACTAGTATTTGTAACTCTTTTAGAAGATGTCTTAAGATTTGTTTTTAGGCAAGACTTTATACTAAAAATATAATTTTTTTTTTGGCTTCACCAGTTTTTCTTCTTTCGTTCTGTTGCTCTTGTTAAAATACACTAGAAAATAGACTTCTGCAAACACTGAAAGATGTACTCTATTTTTGTTATTTTTTTATGTAAGTGGAAATAATGCAACGTCATTTCAGAGCTGGAATTAAATGCTAAGTTACAAGAAATAGCTCTGTAGCTAATTTCTTGGAAGTTGAAGCTGGTGCAAAGGAGATTATAATAGCTGAAAGACTTGAAGTTAGGGAAAAGTTCTTTTTTTACTTTAAATTTTTTCTCTTAGGTAAATAGTTATATTTAGGATCATATTGTAAATGTATGGATTGTTAACAGACTGGGTGTATATTTCATGTGACCCAATTTCAATCTTCGACAATGTTAAAATAAAGCGTCTTGCAAATCACGGGTGCATTTCATGTATTGTGGTTTACGACATGGTTTAAATGACAGTGAATCTTCCTAAAAATAATTAAAAGAGGTTAAAAAAGTTAAAAAAATGCACAATAGATTAAAACATGTAGTTAATTAGACAATAGGCCAATTTTAACAGTTTAAGTGACTGTGCTAGAACCGCGGAACCCTGGAATGCCTAACACCTTTTTCTGGGTTAACGGAATTCCTTATCTACAATATCTGGTTTTGCAGACTTTTAAATAAAGTCAAAATTTCCTCGATTGAGATTTAAAATAAACCAGTGACTTGGGACACCATAATAAATATCCCAAGTGGCGACTCTAAAATTAAATAAAATAATTCTATTTCGAATAATGTCACTTTGATTGCAAAAACTCCCTTATATCCCCTCTCGAGTGGTAAAAAGGAGGTGTGACAGCTATGAACTGGGCCCCTCGATCGGAAATGATGGAAACGAGAGCGCCGTGAAGCCTGACTATTTCCTTGATATATAATTGAGCATACTGTTCCGCAGTGTCAGTGGACTTCACTGGTAAGAAGTGTGCTGATTTCGTGAGTCGATCCACGATTACCCAAATTGAGTGAAACTTACGTAGAGTGCGCGGTAACCCCACCACAAAATCCATATTGATCATTTCCCATTTCCACATTGTAATTTCTACGCTTTGAGCCAACACAACAGGCCTTTGATGCTCGGCCTTCACTTGTTGACAATTTGAACCTTTTGCCACAAAGTTCGCTATGCCACTCTTCATGTCATTCCACCAGTAGACTTCCTTGCGGCCATGATACATTTTCGTGGAACCTGGGTGCACAGAATATCTTGAAGTGTGAGCTTCCACCATGATTCTTTCTTGAAGACAATACACATTTGGAACACAAAACCGCCCTTGGCACCGTAATGTACCGTCAGCCATGCCAAGAGAAAGATATAGTCTTATGTTTATGAACCCCTTCCTTCAGCTGTACCAACACTGGGTCGTGGTATTGCTTTTCTTTGACCTCTGCCACAAGCGATGATTCCGCCCTGTTCCGCACAATCACTCCCCCTTTGCTAGAGTCTGCAAGACGAACTCCCAAACTGACCAACTGGTGAACCTCCTGGGCCAAAGGCCTTTGACCTGCCTCCAAGTGAGCCAAACTACCTACAGATTTCCATCTAAGACCGTACGCCACTACATTAGCTTTCCCCGGATGATACAGAATGTCGATGTCATAATCTTTGAGCAGCTCAAGCCACCTTCTTTGCCTCGAGTTCAATTCTTTCTATTTGAAAATGTATTGAAGACTCTTATTATCGGTGAATAAATCTATATGAACTCCATACAAATAATGATGCCCGATTTTTATTGCAAATACCACCGCCGCAAGGTCTAAGTCGTGAGTTCGGCAGTCCTTCTCATGATCCTTAAGTTTTCTTAAAGCATAAGCTATAACCTTACCATATTTCATTGATACACACCCAAGACCAATCCTTGAAGCATCACAATACACCACAGATCCCTCTGTACCATCTGACAAGGTCAATACTGGTGCCAAAGTCAATCTTAACTTCAATTCCTGGAAACTCTTTTCACAAGCATCGAACCACTGAAACTTGACTGCTTTCTGCGTTTGCTTGGTCAACGGAGAGGCAAGAGTGGAGAACCTCTCCATGAACCTCCTATAGCACCAAGCCTAACCCAAGAAACTACGAAACTCTATTAGAGTGGTAGGTCTAGGCCATTCCTTTACTGCTGCGATCTTTTAAGGGTCAATCTTAATTCATTCTCCGGAGATGACATGCCCCCGAAATGTAACAGATTCAAGCCAAAATTCACATTTTGAGAACTTTTCATACAATTGTTGTTGGTGAAGAGTCTACAAAACTGCCCTGAGGTGGTCGGCGTGATCCTCACGACTTCATGAATATACAAGGATGTCGTCAATAAATACTATCACAAAAGAGTCATGAAATGGCTTGAAGACTCGATTCATAAGATCCATGAAAGCTGCCAGGGCATTGGTTATCCCGAAAGACATTACCATAAATTCAAAAAGCCCATACCGGGTTCTAAAAGCTATCTTCAGAATATCCCACTCCCTTATCTGTAAGGCCCTGGAAAATTTTCTAGGCGATATAGGATTTCGGGGTGCCACGTAGGCTTATTATAATATTTTATGTACTATTAACATGGTGGACATCAGTTGGACTTGGTAAATAAGTGTACAAGTCATGTGGTAAGTAAATTGGCGTCCAAGGAAGGGCCTAAGTACAAGACAAGCTAGAAAATTTCATAATAGACAAAAGTTGCAAATGAGTGCGCACAAGAACTCACTTTGGAAAATCATATCTCAAGTTATATAAGGATTTGTGCAATGCATAACCTATCAAATTAAAGCCCTTTGAGTCTAGTTACCAACTCATCAAAACGTTCATCATTTCGAGGTGTATACAGAAAGTAATGACTATTTTTGTGTCCCTTCCGTCACCAGTGCCCTGGGTAGCGCCGGGCACTAGCCGTGGTGGCAGGAATTTTGAGCTACTAGAATAAGCGCCACAGGCAGCACCCAGAGTGACCTATGGCACCCGAAATAGCCTATAATACTCATTTTGGAGTTCATTCTTACCCATTTATTTTGGACGAACTTTGAGGTCTTCTTTTACCCTCTCAAGACCTTCAATTCCCCCAATCTTCAAGGTAAGAAATCTCCATTATCTTGGTGTGAAATTCCATCATTCCGACACTAGTATTTTTGAAATCTTATCATAAAACACATTGATTTTCAAGAAATTCCTTCAAGAACTCAAAGGAGGGTTTTGCAAGATTTCTTCCAAAAGGTAAATCCTACATCTTAGACTTACATATACGGATATATTATGAGAATATGAGTGTGAATCAAGTACTACAACATATGGTATGGTGATTGAAAGCCATAAATTCCCTATATAAATACATAATTATTGTAGAGATTGAAAGGTGAATATTCGATAGGATTTGTTGGTTGGGTGTGAATGGATGGTCATACTTGTGTAGTTGGAAGTTATAAATTTGTTAGGAATGATGGTGGAATAAATTGTTGGTTAATGGTGATAGTTGGATGAACAAATACTATGGTTATGAGATGTAGAGATCTATACCTACAAGGTGTTTGATAATATGCCTAATTGGCTTAAGTTATGGAATTTTTTACTAATATTGGTTCCATTGAATGTTGTATTGTAGATTGAAGTTACTTAAGTGTATTGGATCATTGTAGCATCATTAAGGGGCAAATTTCAGGTATGTATGGCTACAATCCCATCTTTTAGAAATCGAGCTTCATCAATGTTTGTGTGAATATGGTAAGATTAAGGTTGAATTGTTGCAACGATTGATACTTTACATGAATTGGTGTTGTGACCCTATATTTATGAAAGATGCATTCCAATATGATCAGTGTGCTATAGTTGATAACTTAAAAAGGGTTCAAGGAATATGAATCATGCATTGTAATGCTAAGACCTTAGACTGAGATATTGTATATGCCGAGAATTCATGGTTCCTCTCATGTGTACTTGACATCTTGAATTAAATGACTTGTTGTTGAAATTGATATTGATGTTAAATATGTGGAAATGATGTGAAATGTGAGAAATAAGAGATTGAGTTATGAAATGTGGCCTAGTGCCAAGTATGCAGTAATGATTGTGGCCCCATGTGCCGATTAATTGATATGTGAACCTATGGACAGGTTATGAAACTCATAGGTGTATAATACAACATGTGGGACCTATGGACGGGCTATGAAATGCATAGGTGTATAATATAATATGTGGGACCTATGGACGGGTTATGAAATGCATTGGTGTATAATATAATATGTGGCACCTATGGACGGGCTATGAAACGCATAGGTGTATAATATAATATGATGTGTGAATCCTATGGACGGGCTATGAAACACAACCTAAAGGTATGGAAATTATGTGAAAGCTATGTGATCCCTTTTATTTGATAATATTGTGATCATTTAAAGTGTTTGAGTTTCACTTGTGATTTCTTTATTCTTGTTTGATAGTTCTTTCTAATTAGATGGAGTTTAGTTATATATACTATTGCTATTCAATGGCACTAACATCCCTTTTGCCGGGGCCGCTACATTCCTGTTATTATTGTAGGTTGTTCGATAGCAGGCAATGTTGGTCGTAGCCAGTGACACATCTTCCTTTCAGCTGATTTGGTGAGCCCCACTTCATTTCGGGGTCCTATACGATTGTTTATCATGTACTTTGTATTTAGAGGTATAGACGGAGCACTGTTGCCGGCATTTCCATATTATTCTTCAGTTATATTTAGAGGCTCCGTAGACAGGTTGTGGGTGGTGTTTGGTATTGGGAACTAAAGTAGAAATGTTGATGTTTTACAAAGATTTGTAAACTTGTAATATCTTGATAATCATGTTTTAAGCTTCTAATGGAAATAAAGTGGAATTTCTTCATGAAATACTTACTAAGTATGATCAATGGAGTCCATCTCCTATTTATTCATGAACTAGTTTGGGTAGAATGAAACCTAACATGCTTGCTCAGTCGGTTTTACTCGGTTGAGCGCCGGTCGCGCTCCTCGGATTTTAGGACATGACAAACTTGGTATCAGAGCCTAAGGTTTTAAATTGTCCTTGGATGTCTCCGAGCCGTGTCTAGTAGAGACTTTCTTATTGGTGTGTTGTCGACCAAACCTATAAGTTGGAGGCTATTTGGATATTTAGGAACTTCACCCTTTCTATGATACTCCAGATCGTGCGATATAGCTCAAGATAGGGAGCTGATTTTCTCTCTAAGTCCTATTCTCAAGAATGGTAATTTTGATACCATAATCCACGAAATTTAAGCTTGTAAGGAGGGATTGATCCCACCATTGAGTCCGAGTGGATTTCCCAAGGACTTGTTCGGAGAATATGTCGAGCCTTGGAGGGATTGGTTGAACTTGTTGCTAAGGGGAGTACCCTTGTTCCTATTAATGCCAGTGCACCAACAAATCATGTAGTATATCAATATGTTACCAATGTGTGTTACCAATATGAAGTCGGGGTGCATCAGTTATGGCACTGCCCCACCAATCTAGAGTCACCAAGTAAGTGACCCATTGGTACGTCATTCTGAACTCCACACTTTTCATAATTATATACGTACACCTTTATTGGGAGCCTGTATAGATATGGTCTTAAAAAGAATCTAAATCACAAAACATTGCATGCACCTGCTCTTTGAATGAGATGTAGTATTCACAAAATCTCCTAATCACAGTCCTCTTACTTATAGCCTCCTATAGAATTTAGCTCTATAATTATGTTCCAGAATTGAGTTATAATACTATTGATACTTCCCACTTGCTTTTCCTAAAATTCTCATCAAGGGACTATTCCTGATGAATTTCTTGCAGAAATATTTTATTTAAATGGACAACATATGCTCACTTGTTCCTATACATGCACCATCATAAAGTTTACCTATGTGGTGTCAAGTTCCATGCAAAGCATCTCAATTTTGCGATCTTTCTCGAGTCACTCTTTTTCTCACTGATGTATATGGCTTATATGGTTTGAACAGTCACTCTACTCTCTTGCGAGTATCATCATGAAAGCTTCTCACTGTCTAGTAAAATAAGAGCATACCTTAACACATATCACATGAGTGCATGTTAATCAAAATGGTCATAGTGTGCATAAAGTCTATGTAAAAATTGAGATCCTCACATCTCCGTCATAGGAAGATCATGTATCGCCATCGTGGTATAACTTTCATATTCACTTGTGACATCCCTTAGCAAGTATCTCACTTGGTTCCTAGTAGTGTGGTCGCCCATGATGTGGTCTGGTATTGTAGTTTGGAAGTTCGTACAGCATAAGCATGTCCAACTCATAACAAATGATTATTTTCTCTCTATACCACCACAACATGTTAATAGTGTTCCTTAGTGAATTCATTATGCTGGTTCCCAACACTTGTTCGATAACCATGAGAGAACATGTCCTTCTATGTGTCACTACGACACTTCCTTTCTCAAGTAAAAACCCATGGAGAGTTCATCATGAACATCTGCAAACCTTCTATGATTATTTTATACTGTCTCATTGAGTTAGGTTGTCTTTACACCCTCGGCTTCTAGAATTATTGAATATGTCATTGTCATGAGTAGGGAGTTTTGCTACCCTTGGTATTCCACCTTTCTAGGTGAGTGGGAGTGTTATTTGTCTTTCTCCCTAGAGCATTATATTAACCATTAGAACCCCTCTAACCAATACATGATTTCATAAAAATATTACGATGTCCTAGCTGTGTGGTTTCACCCTTGAAAGATTGAGATTAGATGCCTTTAGATTTTTTCACATATCATGAGCATATTGATTTGGAAAGAAAGTTATTGTATCTTATCTTCTCTCGTAAAGTATCAATTATCTGGAAGGGTTAAGTTGTTTTCAGTATGATAATCTTGTAAGTGTTCAACTTTTTTTCGTTCTCATGGGCTTATGCCATATATTCCTTGTGTCAGTTAACGTTAAGAGTGTAATTCAACTTTATGCGTTTCGAAACCGATATCGCATTCAAGGCACCAGGATGTTCTCATTCTTGATAACTATATTTTCCCTACACTTCAGGAGGCGAATGGGTCACGTACTTGAATATTCCTCCTTAATGGTTCCTAGTGCCAATGTACGAGTTACCCCTATGACTTAATTGTCTAATAATTGATGTCGTCATGATGATTAACCATATCAGCATCATTAATAGAAATACTTGTGTCTCTTAGCATGTAACCTCATAAAATACTCTGCCCAGAAACAAAATGGATTCTTGAATAATTCCAGCCCAATCTTAAACTTGGTTGCTCCTTACTGTATTAGATCTATTGAGTATTAAAGGTTCAAATATGTCAAAGTGGAAGTATCCATGTGTGATCCCATATATCCGATAGGTAATTTTATTGTCATTTTATGATAGCACATCTCATAGTAATTGTGGAAGGTCATCAAAGGTTTACCATGGGCGTTTGTGTAGAGATTTAGAGTTTAGAAAGGTGAAAGGTTTATTCTCAATACTTTCCCCTAAAGATGTTATGTGAGTTGATAATGAAGGTTGCATAAGTGTATATCACATAAGGCTGCACTAGAAATATGAAGTTTCCCCATAGTTATTCCCCATATATTTTGTGTTTTCACGTGTCTATATCTAAGAAGGCATTTGGATGTCCTTTGTGTATCATTCTAGTGGAAATTATTGAAGGTGAAGTTAATGGATCGTTAGCTTATGTGAGGTATCTAGCTGTTATCCTTGTTAGAAAAACTCGAAGGTTCGGATTGTTTTTCACAAATGTATTGTGGCAAAGTCAACAAGTCGAGGAATCCACGTAAGAAGCGGAAAAAGGAATGAAAGAGAAATACCCCCGTCTGTTCGAACAAGTCTAGTAGTGATCGTTCGAACAGTTGTCTTTAAGAAATTTGAGGTGGTGTTCAGATTTGTGCAAAGGCACCCCATTTTTCCCGAATTGCTTTATTGTTGTAACTTCCTAATGTGTGCCAAATTGCAAATGTTGATGCTATTTGGGTAATGTACAACCCTTGAAGTAAATGAAAAATTTAGTGAAACTTATGTGGTAGGTAAATGATTAATGATAGTGTGGATTGGTAATGATTAATTGAAGCGTTTTTGACATGTTAAAGTGATTGAATTGTATAGGGCTCATTGAAGTAACCCAGTTTTGTGCAAGTAAATGACATAGATTGAACCATGTCAAATTTGTGGTGCAAAGAGAATGAGCTAAGTGTAAGTTGCTTAAAGTGTATGAATATGTACAAGTTGTTGAGGTAATGAATTTTATACCAATTGTAGGGATAACAGAACTGTGTAATGGTACTTGGAAATATGCTTCGGGGGCTCTCTCACAGGTAGATAGGCCTAATTACAAAGGAAACTCTGGCAAAATTTTTTGAAAAATTTGGGAGTTAGTCAAAATTTATGGACTTGAGGTAGGATAGAACAGAAATATGTTATGTTGGGTGTTTGGGTCAGGCTCTACCTCTCATTTGAGGACGAATGATCCTAAGAGGGGGAGAATCTAAGGCCCCGGAAAATTTTGCTAGGTGATATAGGATTTCAGGGTGCCACGTAAGCTTATTTTAATATTTTATGTGCTATTAACATGGTGGACATCAATTGGACTTGTTAAATAAGTGTACAAGTCTTGTGGTAAGTAAATTGGGGTTCAAGGAAGGGCCTAAGTCCAAGCCAAGCTGGAAAATTCCATAATAGACGAAAGTTGCAAATGAGTGCGCACAAAAACTTAGTTTGGACAATCATATCTCCCGTTATATAAGGATTTGTGTAATGCACAATATATCAAATTAAAGCTCTTTGAGTCTAGTTTCCAACGCATCAAACCGTTCGTCATTTGGAGGTGTATACAAAAAGTTATGACCATTTTTGTGTCCCTTCCATTGCTAGCGCCCTAGGTAGCGCCGGGCACTAGCTGTGGCGCCATGAATTTTGAGCTATTGGAATCAGCGCCACAGGCAGCGCCCCGCGCCACCGATGGCGCTTGAAACAGCCTATAATACTCATTTCGGGGTTCATTCTTACCCATTTATTTTGGACGAACTTTGAGGTCTTCTTTCACCCTCTCAAGACCTTTAATTCCCCCAATCTTCAAGGTAAGCAATTTCCATTATCTTGGTGTGAAATTCCATCATTCCTACACTAGTATTGATGAAATCTTATCATAAAACATATAGATTTTCAAGAAATTCCTTAAAGAACTCAAAGGAGGTTTTTGCAAGATTTCTTCCAAAAGGTAAATCCTATACGTTAGACTTACATATACGGATATATTATGGGAATATGAGCATGAATCAAGTACTATAACTTATGGTATGGTAATTGGAAGCGATAAATTCCCTATAAAAATACATAATTATTGTAGGGATTGAAATGTGAATATTTGATAGGATTTGTTAGTTGGGTGTGAATGAATGGTCATACATGTGTAGTTGGAAATTATAAATCTGTTAGGAATGATGGTGGAATAAATTATTGGTTAATGGTGATAGTTGGATGAACAAATACTATGTTTATGAGATGTAAAGATCTATAACTACAAGGTGTTTGATAATATGCCTAATTGGCTTAAGTTATGGAATTTGTTACTAATAGTGGTTCCATTGAATGTTGTATTGTAGATTGAAGTTACTTAAGTGTATTGGATCATTGTAGTATCATTAAGGGGCAAATTTCAAGTATGTATGACTAAAACCCCGTATTTTAGAAATCGAGCTTCATCGATGTTTGTGTGAATATGGTAAGATTAAGGTTGAATTGTTGCAAAGATTGATAATTTACATGAATTGGTGTTGTGACCCTATATTTGTGAAAGATGCATTCCAATATGATCAATGTGCTATTATTGATAACTTAAACAGGGTGCAATGAATATGAATCATGTATTGAAATGCTAAGGTCTTAAACTAAGATATTGTATATGCCGAGAATTCATGGTTCCTCTCATGTGTACATGACATCTTGAATTAAATGACTTGTTGTTGAAATTGAGATGTGAAATATATGGAAATGATGTGAAATGTGGGAAATAACAGATTGAGTTATGAAATGTGGCCTAGTGCCAAGTATGCAGTAATGATTGTGGCCCTTTGTGCCGATTAATTGATATGTGAACCTATGGACGGGCTATGAAACGCATAGGTATATAATATAATATGTGGGACCTATGGACGGGCTATGAAACGCATAGGTGTATAATATAATATGTAGGACCTATGGACGGGTTATGAAATGCATAGGTATATAATATAATATGTGGCACCTATGGACGGGCTATGGAATGCATATGTGTATAATATAATATGATATGTGAACCCTATGGACGGACTATGAAACACAACCTAAAGGTATGGAAATTATGTGAATGCTATGTGATCCCTTTTATATGATAATGTTGTGATCATTTAAAGTGTTATGATTGTAGGTTGTTTCATAGCAGGCAGTGTTGGTTGTAGCCAGTGACACATCTTCCTTTCAGCTGATTTGGTGAGCCCCACTTCATTTCGGGGTCCTGTACAATTGTTTATCATTTACTTTGTATTTAGAGGTATAGACGGAGCCTTGTTGCTAGCATTTCCATATTATTCTTCCGTTATATTTAGAGGGTCCGTAGACAGGTTTTGGGTGGTGTTCGGTATTGGGAACTAAAGTAGAAATATTGATATTTTACAAAGATTTGTAAACTTGAAATATCTTGATAATCATGTTTTAAACTTCTAATGGAAATAAAATGGAAGTTGTTCATGAAATACTTACTAAGTATGATCAATGGAGTCCATCTTCTATTTATTCATGAATTAGTTTGGGTAGAATGAAATATAACAGGCTTGCTCAGTCGGATTTGCTCGGTTGAGCGCCGGTCACGCTCCTCGGATTTTGGGGTGTGACATTATCTATAATTGATGATACCCAGACCATAATCAATTTTGGAGAAGAACTTAGCACCTTGCAATTGATCAAACAAATTATCTATTCTTGGTAATGGGTATGTATTTTTGATCGTGACCTTATTGAGTTGCCGGTAGTCAATACATATCCACAGTGATCCATCTTTCTTTTTGACAAAGTGACCGATGCGCCCCAAGGCGCACATTCGGCCGGATGATGATTTTCTCTAGCAAATCCTTCAGTTGTTCCTTCAGCTCTTTTAATTTCGCCGGTGTCATTCTATAAGCTAGAATGGATATAGACTGGATACCTGACATCACATCAATCCCAAAATCGATCTCCCTGTCTGGAGGAATCCCAGAGAGCTCATCCGGAAACTCATCGGGGAATTCATTCACAATTGGTACAGATTCAAGGGTAGGCACCTCAGCAATAGTGTCCGCAACTCGGACCAAATGATAAATACATCCTTTCCTAATCATCTTTGTAGCCTTAATGTAAGTTATAATCCTACCTTTTGGCGTAACATTATTCCCCTCCCACTTGACAGCTGGCTTCTTAGGAAACTCAAGCCTCACGGTCCTAGTTCGGCAATCGAGTTTGGCAAAGCATGAATAAAGCCAGTCCATTCCCATTATTACATTAAAATCAACCATTCCCAGTTCTATAATATCGACCATGGTATCCTAACCACACACTGTGACAACATAGTCCCTATTAACCCGTATAGCCATAATAGACTTGCTAATCGGAGTAGATACGAAGAACGGCTCATGAAGCTATTCCGGTTCTATCCCGAAGCTTGTTGCAACATAAGGAAAAACATATGATAAAGAAGATTTGGGATCAATGAGGGCATAGACCTCATGAGATTGAACAGTTAGTATATCTTAACGATATTTGGAGAAGCCTCTGCACTCTGTCGATCAATCATAGCATAGGACTGACTAAGTCCTCCCGAACTCTGTGCACCACCCTTATCTACACCACACCCTACGGGTGCTAGAGAACCTCGAGATGGAGGGTGTGCTGAAGATGTAGCAATTGTAGGACTGGATGACCGAGCTGTGCCCCTACCCGCCCCCTCATAGAATGCATGATAATCCCTCTGAATATGGCCTATCATCCTGCATCCATAGAATTTTGGCATATCCAGGTAGCAAATTCCTGAGTGTATCCTTCCACATTTGGGGCATGGGGCCCTCTGCTGCTGCTGGAATCTCCCTTTTGATCGGCCTTGATAGTGGGACCACCTGCAGCCTTGGCTGGGCCTAAAGAGACTCCCCTGCTGTTGACCGTGCCTAGATGGCGGCGCATTGGCTTAAGACAAGGCATAAGACTGGGATGGCCTTGATGATCCTCCCCGAAAAGCTGATATCGCACCTCTGAATGAATCCCCAAGGTTTCTCGCGGATCACGCCCTACTATTAACCTCTCGGATCCAACTCAGACCATGAAATCCTGAGTTTTTGGTTAAGAATTTTACGGGTCCTTACACATAGATCTATTCGAATAATTATGATTTGTATGCGTTTTCCATGTCGATTTTAGGAAAGTTAAATGGGAATTTTCAAGGAAAATATGTTTTTATCTTTGAAAGTGGCTAGAGTTGACCGCAGTCAATATTTGGGGTAAATGACCTCATATCAGTATTTCGATGATTACATTATGTTCGTATGATGAATTTGAACTTATATGCATGTTTGGTTTGGTTTCCTGGTGACCCGAGGTTGTTTCGGTGCTTTATGTAGACTGTTTGAAATTGAGTTTGAACTTTGAAATATCTTGAGTTTTGGTGAGCGATTCTTGATTTACATGTTATATTGATCAATTTGAGCTTGCGAGTGAGTTTGGTATGATGTTAATATACTTTGATATAATTTTAGGATTGGAAGCTGAGGGGCTCAGATGAGTTTCGGATGGGTTGAAGACTGATATGGAATAGTTGTTTGTTTGCTGGTGTTGTTGGGCTGCAGATCTTGTATTTGCGAGTGTTTGCTCGTATTTGCAAATATGGGGAGGAACTTGGCATCTTTGCTTTTACGAAGTTTTTCTCGCTTTTGCAAGGTGGTCAGGTATGCAAATTCGAGGTAAGGGTTGCAATTGCGATACTACTGGACTGAGGAACCTCTTCCCATTTGCGAAGCTAGGTTCACTTTTGCAAGGGGCTGGGCCTTCACAAATGTGGCAGTTTTGTTACATTTGCAACGAGTTGGAGGCTCAAACATTGAATGCATTTGTGATCGGTGGTTCACTTTTGCAAACATTGCAATTGCAAACAAGAGTTCGCAATTGCAATATTTGCAACTGCGTAAAAGATTAGAATTTTGGGACTTAGCTTATTTTACATCATTTTTTAGGCCTAGACTCTATAACAGAGATTTTTGAATGGCAATTTCCTCTCAACCTTATACGTTAGTAACTTTAACTTGTTTTCATTCACTTTCTATTACCTTTTCATTAATTTTTACTATCAAATTAAAAATTTCATAGAGTAGAAACTTGGTTTAAGGTAAAAATCAAGAATTTCGTAAAATTGAGATTTAGATCTGAAATTGAGGTCGGATCTCAAAAATTACATATTTGGACTCGGGAATAATGGGTAATCAAGATTTGGTTTTAATTTCAGATTTTGACCACATGGTCCCAGGTTGACTTTTGTTGATTTTTTCAATTATGTTAATGATCGAAACTTTTTCGTAAGAGAGTAGTTTCTAAAGATGGTTTTGACTTGTTTGAAAAATAATTGACTCAATTCGGGTGGTTTGGTGGCTTTCTCAAAAGGAAATTCGTGTTCATTTGTTGATCTTATTCCGGAAAGAGGTAAGTATTGTGGTTAACCTTGATTTGAGGGAATTTGTATGTGATTGGTCTATTTACTACTTGATCTATATTTAGGGATGACGTATATGCATGATGATGAGTGCATATGCATTATCATGGGTTTAAGCATACAGGATGTATTACTGTATTTTATATCTTTAATTATACCATATATTTACCTATTTCCTGTTAATAGTTGTTCGATGCTCATACATGATATATGTGTCCTTACTTGTTACATTTCTTTAATTGTTACATGTTCTAGTTTATTTCCTACTGTTAGTTACTGTATGCTTTTATTTACTACATGCTCTGATGTATTATTAGATAGATGTTTTTACCTGTCTCATGTCTTTCCTTGTCGTATTGCCTTTACTTGTTTCATGTTTCACTTTACTATTTTATATCAGATTGTCTTAGCGAATTATGAATTTTAGTTTATTTTTATGTTATTTTGTGATGTTCGTCATATTTGGTTGTTACAGATATATTGGATTGGGTTGTGCGCCGCAATAGTATTGCTATATATTGGATTGGGTTGCACTTTATACTTGTATTATTATATATATTTGATCGAGTTGTGCGTCGCAATACTATTATTATATATATTAGATGGAGTTGCGTGCTGCAATAATATTGGATCGGGTTGCTAAGCATTCTATGTAATTGTTGTTGGTTGTTATGCTCCAGTACTGTGTTGTGTTGTAAGGTTGTGATGTGATGCTATTGTGTGGCTCTCTATTATCAACTTCTTTTATTCCACTCATTGTGTAGTTATCTGTATTATCAATTATTATTGCTTCTCTACTTATTACTCATACATGTTTATAGTGAGTGTCTTGTCATCAACACTTCCGAAGAGGTTAGGTTGTTGATACTTATTGAGTACATGAGGTAAGTTGTACTCGTACTAAACTTCTGTACTTTTTATGCAGATCACATTGTTGGTCTCAGCATGTTCAGAGGTGATTGCTCGGACCTCTTTCAATGAGACTTGAGGCACTGTTGCTTGGCGTTTGCAGACACTGGAGTCCCCTTCCTATCTTTTCCATTGTTTATTGTATCAAATAGTATTCTACTTTTTATTTCAGACTTGTATTTAGCATTATTAGTGACTCATGTACTTGTGACACCAGATTCTGGGGATAGAATTAGACAACTATGGTTGTACATATATTATACATTTATGCTATTTTACCCTTTATTATTATTAATGAAATTTTTGTTGTTAAAATATCTTTTGTCGTTGTGCCAGTTTTGGCTTACCAAGCAAGCATATGTTGGGCGTCAACACGACCCTATGGTTGGAATTTTGGGTCATGACAGTTTGTTCCAAATATGTTTTGGTTTTCCAAAGTATTTTCTTTTGATCACTTGAGAATATTTGGGTGTAAAACTTGTGTTCATGTTCCTAAAGATGAGAGATCGAATCTAGATGTCAGAACTAAGTAATGCATCTTCATCTTATGTGGTCATGATAATTATGGGTATCACTTCTATGATTCAGTTGATAAGAAACTTAGTAGAAGTCGTGATGCAATATTCTTTGGAGACCAAACTATTGAAGATATTGAAAAACTAAGAAGAAAGATTCTCAGAGTAATAAGAGCTTAGTTGATATTAATTTAGTCCCTATTACTAATGCATATATTGCCCATAAAGGAACCCAAGAGAATTTAATGAAGATAGTTATGAAGATTCAAATTATCATCAGAATATAGATGTTATGGATGCTCCAGTTGATGTTGTGGTTTATAAACAAGCTATTCTTTCTCAGGTAACTAATTCGGATGCTCTTGAAACCTATCTGATAATATTTACATGGGAGAAGCAAAATATTTACACGTTATTCCCCTAATGACTATGTACTTTTTACCGATATAGGAAAACCTGAGAGTTATAATAAAGTCATGCAAGATACTCACAAGAATCAATAGATATAAGTCATGGAAGATGATATGAAGTTGGTCCATGAGAATGGTACATATGAGTTATTATAATTGCCGAAAGGTAAGAGAGCTTTATCAAGCAAATAGATATTTGGAGAAAAGCAACATCAACATACCTCTACGCTTAGGTACAATGTGAGGTTAATGATTAACGATTTCGGCCAGAAAAAAAGTAGTTCACTCCAATAAAAAAAAATTCCCTTTTAATGGAAGATGTCTTTTATTTGTGTTGTTCTAGTCTTAGCAGCAAATTTAGAGGTTGAGCAGATAGATATTAAGACTTCTCAGAGATTTATGTGGGGCAGCCTAAAGGTTTTGTCGTTAAGCATGTAGATAAGCAAGAGTTTTGCTAAAACTTTGCAAGCATGAAGCCTGCCAATAATTCCTGTACTTGAAGATATATAAGTCCCAACAACCTAATACAACTCTCGTCGGGTTTCGGTTCCTACTTGAAATTGGTTTTTCTTCCTATTTAAAATTGATTTTAGCTTTAAGAGAAAGTATCATTTATCGCTTATAAATATAGCAACCCATAGAGAATTATTTCATACTAATTCTTATTAGTCTTTGAAAGACTTTAGCACATAAGAGAGATTTGAGAGAGCTACCACTTTGAGATAAAAGGAGAACCTTGTTCCTTTGCTCCATAAATTTTTGCGCATATCAGCCTTCTTCAAATTGCATTTTCCTCTTTATTCGCCATTGAGTCGATATGATTTTTTTAGCTAAGTATTCTAGCCATTTAGTTCTTAAATTTGAATGATGAAGACTGCATTTTAATGCTTGTAGATTTATAGGTGTTTGGATTGGCTTTTAAGCTCTTTTAGCTTTTTTAAGTATTTGGCAAAGTCAAAAAAGTACTTAAAATAAGTTTAAAACTGCTTAAGATAAGTCAAAAAAAATAATCTAGGAAGCCCCAACTTATTGCTTTTTGGCTTAAAAGCTATTTTTGCTGAAAAGTCACTTTTTAAGCCAATCCAAACGGGCTCTTAGATTTCAAGCATGAACAATAGATCTATTTTATGTTATCTCTCTTCTTCTTTTTTTGAGTGATTTATTGTTCCTCTTATTGATATCGTTCCTCCGTATTTGACATTTATTGTTTACCTATTTGGAAAACATTGTAATTGTCACGACTCCAAATTTGCCCGGTCGTGATGGCGCCTCTCGTGAAAACAAGGCCAGCCGACACAACACTCACATTAACCCTCAAGCATTAAGAATCATTTTTAAGCCTTTAATTAAACAACTTTTCATAACAACTTCTGAAATAACAATGCAGAATAAAAGCACAAGCCCGACATCGGGGAGTCACTAGTCATGAGCATCTATCAAGGTCTGAATACAACAAGAAGTCTAAAATAATGTATTAAATACAGAAATTGCAATATGAGGAAGGGAGCGGTGCTGCGAACGTCATACAGCCGGCTGCTAACTCTGATGACTCCGCGTCTCAGCAAATCAACACCCGCTACCGAGTTACGATATACATGAAACTGCACACGAGGTGCAGGGAGTAATGTGATTAATCCAACCCAGTAAGTACTAAGAGTAAATAAAGACTGAGCAGTATAAAACAATAAAACCACATTCACATTAGGCTCAATAAACACAACAGGCTTTCAAATCAAATACGAGTCAACCTTCCCTTTTAAAATCCAGCTTTTTGTATAAATTATTTTTGAAATACTTTCCAGCAGTCTCAGTAGGGGTTCAATACCATTTAAATAATAATAGAGATTAAAGCCATAGACCGCCCCTCGGGCAAAAACACTAATCATAAACACTTCATAAATTAAAAATCTCGGCGGGAGTAACCCAATGCCAAATCAATGATTAATTTCTGAATTAACCCCAGTTTGAGATAAAAGTTGTTTTAAAACATTTGTTCAACTTTTTGACAGAGGCTCAATATAAAGATGAGTGAAAATAGTCAATAAATCAATATGTTCAATAGAAACTCACTTTAAAGAGGAGTGAAATCAATAAGTTCATAAATAGGCCTCTCAGGCAAAATATCACACATGTGAATGTGTATATATATATATATATATATATATTATATATATATATATATATATATATTGCCCCTCGGGCTAACCTCTTTGTCACTCGTGACGCATTTCTTACCAAACAATACTCGCACCCAGCATTCGCGCTTAATAGGTACCATATAGCAACTACTGCGGCGTGCAGCCCGATCCATATAACGCTGCGGCATGCAGCCCGATTCATATATTTCATTGACGGTGCTCACTAGGGGTGTGCAGACTCCGGGAGGGGCCCCTTACGGCCCAAGCGCAATATTGTTGCGGTGTGCAGCCCAACCCATATAAGTATTGCTGCAGCATGCAGCATGCAGCCCGATCCGTATCCATATATGTATGTATATTTCTGCGGCACGCAGCCCGACCCATACATATATAATACACATTGCTGCGGCGTGCAGCCCGATCCATATATATATAATATACATTGTTGCAGTGTGCAACCCGATCCATAGATATATAATATCCTCACAATTAGGCCTTCGGCCTCTCTCAGTCATTAACCTCACAATCAGACCCTCGGCCTATCAAAGTAAAATAGGAAACTCTGCCCAAAACTGTTTTTCCACACTTTTAAGAATATAGTGATAAAGCCAAATTTGAGTAATAAACAGGTAAAACATGGCTGAGAATATGCTTTCAAACAAATAGAGTGAGTAAAGATAGCAAAAATGCCCCTAAGGGTCTCAACAAGTTGGCACAAGGCCCCAACATGGCATACAACCCAAAATATAATAACATCAAACAATTAACTATCGAATACGCATATAAATAATCATTCGGGATAGAGTAGGTCACAATCCCCAAGCGGTGCTCTACCCCACGCTCATCATCTAGCGTGTAAGTCACCTCAAAATAATACAACGATGTGTAATCGGGGGTTTCAAACCCTCAAGACAGTATTTACAATCATTACTTACCTCAAAGCGGCAAAATTTCTAGCTCGTGACGCCTTTGCCCCTCAAATTGGGCTCCAAGCACGTCGAATCTATCAAAAATTAGAGCGAATACATCACAATATGCCAAGGGAATAAAGCCCAAGCGAAAACAATCAAAAAATATCAAAAATCTCGAAATTAGCATAACCTGAACCCCAAGCCCACTTCTCAAAATTTATAAATTTTAACATCAACGGGTTCCTTATCTCGCCACGAGATCACACATATCAAGAACTCTCAAATTCGAGCTCAAATGGCCTATCAAATCACAATTTAAAAATCTCCAATTTCCAAGCCCTAGTTCTTCAATTTTAGGCTTAATTTCCATGAATTTCTAGGAGTATTTCACAATATAATCAAGTTTCAAGACCAAGATTCTTACCTCAAGTCGATTCCTCTTGTATCCCTCTTTCATCTCCTCCAAAAATCTCCAAAAACGAGCAGCCATGGGTGAAAATAGACCCAAAATCGTGGATGAAATGAAGTTATAATCTTCTTCTGCCCAGCACATTTTGCTTCTGTGGAAAATTTTCCGCTTCTACGGTCCCACTTCTACGGACCACGTGACAGTTCTGCGGCTTCCACTAACGTCCAAAACTTGCGCTTCTGCGGTGCTTCGCTCATAGATGCTATTCGCTTCTGCGGAAAAACCACAGCATTTGCGGAGCCTGCTGCACCAACCAAAATTGCTTCTATAGTCTTCTCTTCGCGCCTGCGATGCCGCTTCTGCGGTCACATTTCCGCAGAAGAGAAAATACCAGAAGTAGCAGCCAAATCAAAATCTCCCAAGTCAAAATCTCTCCGTTAGCCATCCAGAATCACCCCGAGGCCCCCTCGACATCAACCAAAAACACCAACACCTCGTATAACATCATTCAAACTTGTTCCAATCATTAAAACACCTCAAACAACAGCAAAACCATCAAATTACATCGAATTCATGCGTAAGTTCTTCTAAAACTTCCGAAACACGCATTCGATCAAAAACCTGACCAAACCACGCCCGAATGACCTAAAATATTACACACACATCCCAAATATCTTAATAAAGCTACACCAACTCTCGGAATTCCTTTCCGACTCTCAGAACAAAATCTCACCTATCAACCGGAATTCGCCGAAATACTAACTTTGCCAATTCAAGTCAAATCGTTCCACACACTTCCAAAATGCATTCCGGTCGCGCTCCTAGGTCATAAATCACCTAACGGAGCTAGCCAAATCATAAAAATTCTGATCCAAGCTCATATACAAATAAGTCAACTCTTGGTCAACTCATTCAAATTCAAATCCTTTAACTGAGGCTATTCTTTCAAATTCATTCCGATTTTTCCTGAACGCCAAAACCAACGATCTACATCGTTCATAATGCATAACACGGGGCAAGTCATGCTTAAGAACTGGCGATCAAAGTGCAAAAGCTCAAAATGACCGGTTGGATCATTACATCCTCCCCCACTTAAACACATGTTCGTCCTCGAACGAACTCAGAGTTATTCTAAAAGCCAACCAATAGCGGAATAACTTTGCCATGCATATACCCGGTGGTGATCCCACATCACCCGATCTCATATAGGTCCGATAACAAATGGCAACTGAAATTTCACGACCCAATCTATCCCATAAGCCACAGGACCACATTTCCATTTCCGAAATCATACATAAGATCAGAACCTCGCGTCTACATTTAGAATAAGCCCGAACCAGCTGTAATGACCTATACCTGCAACCTCAGGTGCAATTACATGAAATACCACATACTTCAAACACTCGTAACGATATAGTTCAAACACACATAACGATAACTGCTATTCACAGCAGTTGTACGCAACACCGAACACCGGTAGAAAATCTCTTATCATATAAAGTCTTATTCCAGCACTTCTATATACTACTAATGATAAATGAAATATGCAATAAACCGTAACCATCTCTCAGGTCCACTATTCATGAAGTCACTTCCCTTTGGCTAATACCACAGCAGATTTCTGAGTCGAACCTCAATATTATCCTTCCAACAAGCTGAAATCAAATTCGTTCGTATTCATTAATGATCGCAACGATCACCTCGAATCCAACACACCACTCTGGTGACATAACACATCAATACAGGCCTAAGCCACAACTTACATAATCCATCCACCAATAAGAAATGGTCTGAATATACTTAAATCATGAAAATGACCCCAACGAAAGAGTTGTACCTCAAGCTCATCAGTACCATTGTCGACGCCCCCTTTTTCTAAGGCAAAATTAGGCTTGTGACATTTGGGAAGACAACTCATTCCCTTTTGGGAATTGGGGTTTGGACTGAAGAGTCACCACCTAATGATTAAGTGCATTAGGACACTATAAGGGGTTTGAGCTTGAAGAACCAGAGTTTGGGTAAGGGCTAGAAATTATCTCGAGGAGAAGGTGTTAGGAACCCCTCAAGATCTACTAGTGTGGTTCCTGGCCATATCATATTGTGACTTCATATAATCAAGTAGGAAATTTAGGACTCAAATAGAAAGGATTCACATACAATAATGAAAGTAAATCGAAACTTGAGAAAGGTAAATAGGGCAGAAATTTTTTAAAATGACTTGCATAATTCTACAAAGATAGATGAAAGCAAATAGGGGAGGGGGAGGTCCTAGGTTTATGATTAATATGTATCACATCAATGCAATATCTAGCAATCACTCCTCAGAAGAGGGGTCGCACGTGATATCAGTGCACCGATCATTATATCTATATCTACCCTTCCCACCCCGTTAAGGTATTAAAGCACGGAATGGTATCATTGCTTATTTCATGCTATTACCCACCCCAATCCTATCAGTCTCGAAGGCAGTGAGACTACTAATTCTAAAGGGGGGGAGTTGGGGCTTTTCAGGGTTTCAAAAGGACAAAAAATCTAGGCGACAAGAAAGAACACATAAATAGTTAAGGGAAAACACATAGCAATTAAGGCTCACACAGACCTCCTCACTTAAAGGAGAAAATATAGCTAGCTTCAGATACTATTTTGGACTGAATTAAATAAGGCGTATAAAAGGCTTATCCATCACATATTTTCTAAATAAGGAGTCGGAATTAGCCCTGAGTAGATGTAGTTATCAAAACTGATATAGTTAGTTTACCTACTGCTTGCCTAGGTGAACTTATAGGAAGGATAGTTAACAATGTAGAAGTATACTGATCTTTAGGAAAAGTTTTACTGATTTTAGAAAAAAAGGATCTGTAGATTTTAAGACTTGTTTTAAATTCAACACGAGGTTGATTTAGTTAATCTGATCCTATAGGCATGATTTCTAAGTGTCATTGATTTTAACAGCTGCAATAATCTTATAGACATGATCTCTAATTAATTGATTATTATTAAGCCTAAAGTTGTTTGCCTAGTGGCATATACATGCAGAAGTACCAAAAAACCTATAGGCATGCTTTCTAGATGCTGAAATGCAAGATTATAAAAGGTCCTATAAGCAGATTTTTAAAAGCAAAATGCAGAGTTGTAAAGGTCCTATAGGCTGGTTTTCTATGTGAAATATACGCAGAATCCAAAACATGATTTTTTATGAAAAATGCAGAATCTAAGGCAGGATCTCTATATGAAAAGTATTAAAAAATGCAGAACATGACATGATTTGTAAAAAAGTAATACCAAATTAGCATGATATCTACCCTTGTGCATACAATAAGTAACCCTCCCCTATTTTTACTATATGCCCCATAGTTATTACAAATTATTACAACTTGAATGAATCAGAAAAAGGTGAAAGTGAAAATTACATCAGAATATTCCAGCTACATCTAATCAGCCTAAATCCAACTCAAAGTCAAATAATAAGATATAAACCAACTTCTAGGATCGCATTTCCAAAAGACTTTCCCATATTTGGGGTGTGTCAGAGTTCCAAAGAGGCTCAAAGGGACTCAGGGCAGTGCTTACACCCCAAAATATTTCAAAATCAAGAACATAGTGTAGTGTGGAAAGGCCAGCTCTCAGATGTCCAAGTTCAGAAGGGACTCAAGGTCCCAAAGCAAGGCCAATAAGAGAGGGGAAGAACTTAGGATTCTAGGAATAGGTGTCAGTGCACAAAGGGGAAGGGAATCAGGGAGAGACAAGGCAAGCTAGTGGTCATGCCTAGTAATTGGGATGTTTGCACACCCCTGACCAGCCTTCCTGTCAAGCATGGAGAGTTAGGATCCATTGTGGATCAAGCCAAGGCCTGGATAGTAATTAGGATACTATCAGGCCGAGAGCTTAATTCAGCACATAGAAGGGAATAAGGGTAGAAGATTCATAACAGAAACAGAAGCAAAGAAAGGAGACATGAAGCACAAATCACAGCATATAAGCAATAAAGTAAACAAGAAGCCTGAAGCTATAAAGTAAACACATAGGGGAGTGAAGCAGAATATTTAAACAAAGGACATATCAGTTTCAGAGAAATTAAGCAAGCAAAAGTAGCCTTGATAAAAACCAAATTGCAAATAGCAGTTCCAAAAGATCTCAAGTAAAACAGGATTAGAAAAAGGTATTGCCCAAAAAGTGAGTTTAGTGTGTGAGTGGTGTATTTTCGTGTGTTTCTGATTATGAGAGAATTGACTTCTTTGTAGAAAGAGGGAGGACTAGGCCCTTATATAGTTTTTTTGAAAACAAGCAACGCAGACAAAGGGTGTACAAACATGGAAACCAATTAATTAGTATCAATTAAGACAACTAGATTCCTTTCATTAAGGGGTCTAGTTCAAACGGCTAGTCAAGACAGAATAAGGAAGAAAAATCAGTTTACTAAGATTGATTAGGGTTAGGAAACCGTACAGTGCACAAATAAGGTCAAGTACATAGTTGGTAATTAAGGGAAGTAAAAATAAGATATCAATTTGAAAAATCAGTCAAGAGGATCCCGGATCCAGTTGTAGTCACAAAGAACCTCAGGTAATTAAGGAAAGGATAATTCAAACATTGGTACAGAATCACATAAGAGATACAAAGACCAAGTATTTAAGGAAAATATCACAAGCCTAGGATTTTTACACAAAAGGATCAAAATAAATAGCCAGTAGAGTGAAAGAGATTCAATCGAAAGAAATCAATGTTGAATCACTAGCTCGATTAAATGGATTTCAAAATCAATTCTTGGTGAAATCTTTTGAAAGGGCAGTTTTTCCTCATATATAAAGCATACCGTTCAAACAAAAGAAGAGCTTATCAATGAAAATTTAGAATCACAGGCAAGTAGGACTCCGAATTCAGTTCTAGGCTCACAGTGAGTCTGGAAACCTAGGGCTCCAAAGTGAAACCTCAGTGCCATCCACCCAAAGAAAAACCCCTAAATTTTAGGGTTTCAAATAGAATCAGGTTGAGAAATCATTCAAAGTCATTGAGAGAGGCAGACATACACAAACATAAGCAACAGAAACTTTGAGTTTCAAGATAAAAGGTAGGAAAGAACATGCTAAGCACGAATATCAATGAAACTCAGTATAGTGAAGCAAAATCAAAGAGCATGAACATACAGTAAAGAGTAAAGGACAAACAACAAAGAGTAAAGGACAAACAACCTAGTTAACATGTGAACAAGGAACAGCAAAAAGATCTTGCAAAATCAAAATAAGAAAACATACTTGAGCATGATCAAAAATAAACAAGCACACATAAGAGAGAGCAAAAAGGTCTGAAAACATTTAAAGAAGCTTTTTCCTGAAACCCTAAAAATCAGATTTGAAACGATTTTGAGAGATTGGGTAAAACCCTTAAAACGTCAAGTAAGGACCAAGCATGTCACAGATCTTAAAGAAATGAAGGAGTAAAGAACCTTAGAAGGTTTGAAAATGGTAGAGAAGACCCTAGGATGAGAAGGTCCTGATGAAAGTCGGATCCTGAGTCGGAGAGACTCATATTGCTTTGAACATGCCAGAAAATGGCCGGAGAGGCCATGGATCTTGCAGATCTAAGACAGATCTAAAGGAGACCATGGAATTCAGGCCTCCAATCTTCCAATAGCTTTAGTTAGTGGTGAGGGATAGTGAGCACAGGCCACCCATGGCCAGTATTGCCATGGATTCCTGTGGGAATGAGACGGGGATCGGTGGAATAGGTTTAGGGTTTCGGGTTGCTAGAGAGGTTTTTGGGAGACGAAGGGAGTTTAGAGGTGGCATATTTGTGCAAATGATTTAGGGTTAGAGGCGTTATGGTATTAAAAGGGGAAAGGGCAAATCAGGGTCGTTGATCGAAATGATCAACGACCAGGATTAAAAGGAAATTCGGACGGGTCTGAAAACGAGTTAAGGGGTCGGGTTAAAAAAAATACAATTGGGTCATTTAATTAGGTGGAATTGTGGTTTAATTTTTGGCTAAAATTGAAATGATAATGGGCTATATGTTAAATAGCCAATTTCACCTTTTTAAATTTTTATAAAATAGTTAAAATAATTTTAAAAATAAATTAAAAGCACTGACCTAATTAATAATATGTAATCATTAATATAAAAATACTTTGAATGATTTTGTAACTATAGAAATGTTATTAATTGTAAGATAGGCTATAATTATAATTATATGCAATTTAGCTTTAAAAATGCCAAATAAATGTATAAAGATATGCAAAAATCACATTAATTATATTTTGGTATAAATATGAGAATAGAAATAATTATTCACCAAAATAATAGTTTGGGAATAATTATTAGATTTTGTACTGCTAAAATAGACAATAAATTGATTTTTAAAAATCTAAAAAATAGGGAAAAATACCAAAACTCTTGGGCATGCTTATATTTACATACACATGCTATTTTGAAGGTATTTTGCGTATAACATACATAGGGAAAAAATTGGGTATCAACAGCTGCCCCTCTTTACCCGAGAAGGACGAAAGAGTTGTCGAGTAAAGATATGATAGCCAATTTTGACCTAAAGAAACGATTTGCAAAGAATTCTGATAGAGCTCTGGTTCCTGAGCTACCTACATATCACTGGTCTTATAGGAATCAGGCCATATGTAGTTCAGGATCCGTCGGCGGAACATGCTGATGGAGTTTTTCGAAAGACGGACGCGCTGTTCAGGTTGGGAAAGATAGCCGAGTCTAGTAGGCTGCGGGAACTGGAGTGGGATCGCTCCTAGTGAGATGATCGTTGATAGCCGGTGTACCTGCAAGTGAGAAATGCAAACATATTTTGTGTATAAATTTAAACGTGATGCAAGTTCTGGTTGGACTATGAATGCTGTCTTTGGACGGTTAGGATGACATCCTCAGACCATGACGTCCTGGGCCATGAAGCGTATAATGAAGGATTCGTAGGCTATGAAATGATGTTTTCGGGCTATGAGAATGATGCCTCCGAACCATGATTCCTTTGAATAATGATATGCATAAGATAAAATGGGGTCCTCAGGGCATGGCATGGCGTTCTCGGGCTATGCAAATGGTGCCTTCGAACAATGACGCCTTTGGACAATTCGACGATCTTTCAGCCGATGAAATGTAGACGTTGGAAATCTTTCAACCGATGCAAGAATGGCAATGTTTCAGCCGATGTAAAGTTTTAAATAGAATGGCGATACTTCAGCCGACGTAAAGTGTAAATATAAAATGGAGATATCTCAGCCGATCCAGAATTTAAATAGAGTTGGCGAACTTTCAGTCGATGCAAAATTTAAATAAAGTCGCCGATATTTCAGCTGATGCAGAATTTAAATAAAGTTGGCGATATTTCAGCCGATGCAGAATTTAAATAAAGTTGGCGATGTTTCAGCCAATGTAGAATTTAAATAAAGTTGGCAATGTTTCAGCCGATGCAGAATTTAAATAAAGTTGGTGATACTTCAGCCGATGTGGAATTTAAATAAAGTTTGGTGATATTTCAACCGATGCAAAATTTAAATAAAGTTTGGCGATACTTCAGCCGATGCGGAATTTAAATAAAGTTTGGCGATATTTCTGCCGATGTAAAGTGTAAATGTAAAATGGTGATATTTCAGCTAGTGCTAAGATATAAATTAAAGGTGGTGCTATATCAGCCATGCAAGAGAGATAAAGCGACGTTGTTTCAGCCCTTCATGACGGAGACAATGCTTAGTCTCGAAAGGTAGAATAGCAGCCTTATGCAATGCAGAGAAATGCAGATGGAGACAATGCTTAGTCTCGGAAGGCAAAAAGGTAGCCTTATGCAATGCAAAGAAATGCAGATGGAAACAATGCTTAGTCTTGGAAGGCAGAAAGGTAGCCTTATGCAATGCAGAGAAATACGGATGGAGACAATGCTTAGTCTCGGAAGGCAGAAAGGTAGCCTTATGCAATGCAGAGAAATGCAGATGGAGACAATGCTTAGTCTCATAAGGCAGAAAAGTAGCCTTATGCAATGTAGAGAAATGCAAATGGAGACAATTCTTAGTCTCGGAAGGCAGAAAGGTAGCCTTATGAAATGCAGAGAAATGAAAAAGGCGAATAGTAATGAGATCTCTTAGCTGAGAGCTGATAGCTAATAGCTGATTGCGATATTGTGGTTGATGGGGATATCGTGTAAATAGATGATAACTCTGAGAGTTGTATTCATGAAAAAAGTATGAGTGTGTAATTGTATCTGATGATTTTATGTCTCGGGTGCCTGCATACAAAGAAAATTGTGAGTTTTATAAAGGGGGAAGGTTAGTCTGTCTTCCCGTGGACTTCGCTTGTGCAGCTCGATGTTGTTTTCATTGGGGCAGCATTGCTAAACAAAGCGATTTTGATGTAGTCATGCATGATTTAGTAAAAACGTAATATAAATACATAGTTGAAAATAGTTCTCTTTAGATGAACCGACGACTGCGACACATGGTTCAAGAAATTACAACCTCTCTCTCTCTGAAATTTTAAGGGTCCTCCTCAAAATTCTAACCCAATTTACTGGGCTGGTGCTTCTAACAGCTACGCGCGATGACTGGCTGAAAATCATCTTTAGAATTTTGAGGGTCCTCCTCAAAATTCTGCCCCAGTTTCCAATGGCGGGGGAAATGAAAATTTTATTGGATTGTGACAGAACTTATAGGGCTGCCTACGTATCCCCTCTTAAACGGGAATCAGGTCAGGTGTAATTCAAATTACGTCATATAGGAAAGCATAAAGATTACACATAGTAACGTTTAATTGCATCTGAATTTATTGGCTTTGGCCAGACTTCTCCATCGATTTCTGCAAGTATGAGTGCTCCTCCTGTTAGGACCCGGTGAACCATGTACGAGCCCTACCAGTTGGGAGAGAATTACCCTTTGGCTTCATCTTGATGCGAGAATATTTTCTTCAACACCAGCTGCCCCAGTGTAAACTTTCTCGGCTTGACTTTTTTGTTGAAGGCTCTATTCATTCTGTTCTTATACAATTGACCGTGGCAAACTACATTCATTCTCTTGCCATCTATTGGAGCTAGTTGCTCGTAGCAGATTTTTACCCATTCTGCGTCATCAAGTCCTGCTACCTATATGATCCTCAAGGAGGGAATCTCTACCTCATCGAGAATGACTGCCTCTGTACCATAAACCAACATATATGGAGTTGCTTCGCTTGATGTGCAAACTGTGGTACCGTATCCCAGAAAGGCAAATGATAACTTTTTGTGCCATTGCTTGTGTTTCTCTATCATCTTCCTTAGTGTCTTCTTGATGTTCTTGTCGTCTTATTCTACAACTCCATTCATGTGAGGTATGTAGGCTGTAGAATTCTTGTGTTTGATTTTGAATGTTTCACATATTGCTTTCATCAGGTCACTATTGAGATTGGAACCATTATCAGTACGGATTGACTCTGGGATGCCGAATCGGCAAACGATGCGGTCGCGAACAATGTGCGCCCCAACTTTTGTGGTCACTGCCTTATATGATGCTGCTTCAACCTATTTGGTGATATAATCAATTGCCACTAGAATGAATCTGTGCCCGTTTGATGTGGCAGGCTCGATAGGTCCGATAACATCCACTCCCCAAGCGGCGAACGGCCATGGCGAGCTTGTTGCAGTAAGCTCGTTTGGAGGCATTTTTATCATATCTGCGTGTATCTGACAGCAATGGCACTTTCGGACATACTGGATACAGTCCGTTTCCATAGTCATCCAAAAATATCCTGCTCGGAGTATCTTCTATGCTAAGACAAAACCATTCATATGTGGACCACAGGTCCCTGCATGAACCTCTTCTAACAACCTGGATGCTTCTTTTGCTTCGACACACCTCAGTAATCCAAAATTGGGAGTTCTCTTATGCAGGATTCCTCCGCTGTGAGAGAAGTGATTAGATAACCTTCGCAGAGTGCACTTCTGAGTAGTGTTTGAAAGTTCTGGATATTCTCCTGTTGCCAAATATTCCTTGATATCGTGAAACCAGGGTTTTCCATCTGCTTCTTCCTCGATATGAGCATAGTAAGCTGGCTGATCATGAATATTCACTGGGATAGGATCAATGAATCTCTTATCTGGATGTTGAATCATAGATGATAAGGTAGCCAATGCGTCGACAAACTCATTTTGGACATTGGGAACATGCTGGAATTTGGTCTTTGTAAACCTCTTCCTCAACTCTTGTACATGATACAGATAAGGGAGTATCTTGGAGTTCTTGGTTGCCCATTCTTTTTAGACCTGATGTATGAGCAAATTTGAATCCCTGATCACTAGTAACTCTTAAATGTTCATATCAAGGGCCATCTTGAGCCCTCGGATACAGGCTTCGTATTCAGCCATGTTGTTGGTGCACGGGAACCTGATCTTGGCAGATATCGGATAATGCTGACCTGTTTCTGATACTAGAACTGCTCCTACGCCAACTCCTTTGAAGTTTGCTTCTCCGTCGAAAAACATTCTCCATCCATCATAGGATTCTGCAATATCTTCTCCTATGAAAGATACCTCTTCGTCAGGAAAATACGTCTTTAGAGGCTCGTATTCTCCATCCACGGGATTTTCAACAAGATGATCTGCTAGTGGTTGTCCTTTAATTGCCTTCTAAGTCACGTAAACAATGTCGAATTCACTCAGCAGGATTTTCCACTTAGCTAGCTTGCCCTCCAAAAACACAACCGAATGCCTCATCCAATACCGCATGGTAGAGCAATAGCGTTCTACCTGGTTCGGGCGGAACTAGAACTAGCGATGTTGATAGATATTCCTTGATCCGGCTGAAGGCTTTCTGACAATCATCAGTCCGTTTTGTGGTGGCGTCCTTCTTCAACATCTTAAAGATTGGCTCACAAATGATAGTGGACTTAGCTATGAACCAATTGATGTAGCTGAGTCTCCCCAAGAAACTCATAACCTTTTTCTTGTTCTTTGGCGGTGGAAATTCTTGAATGGCCTTAACCTTTTACGGATCCAATTCCCTCGTCGACTTACGATGAACCCAAGCAGTTTTCTGGCAGGAACCCCGAATGCACATTCGGCGGGATTTAGTTTTAGATTGTACCTTCTCAATCTATTGAAGAACTTCCTTAGATCTTCCATGTGGTCAGTGGCTTTCTTGGATTTGACGATGACATCGTCTACATATACCTCGATCTCTTTGTGTATCATGTCATGGAAAATAGTAGTCATGGGCCTCATGTAGGTGGCCCCAGCATTCTTTAATCCCAACGACATTATCTTGTAACAATACATCCCCCACGGCGTAATGAAAGTCGTTTTCTCTGCGTCTTCTTCATCCATCCATATCTGATGATACCCAGTAAAACAATCAACAAATGATTCCAGCTCGTGCTTACCGCAGTTGTCAATTAGAATGTGTATATTTGGTAATGGGAAGTCGTCTTTCGGACTAGCCCGGTTGAGGTCCCGGTAGTTGACACAAACTCTAAACTTCCCGTCCTTCTTTGGTACTAGCACAATATTTGCTAACCATGTTGGATACTCTACTACACTGAGAACCTTGGCTTTGATCTGCTTTGTGACTTTTTCCTTAATTTTCAAACTCATGCCAGGTTTGAACTTCCTGAGCTTCTGCTTTACCGGGGGACATATCGGATTAGTTGGAAATTTGTGAGCTACAACAGATGTACCGAGACCAGTCATATCATCATAAGACCAGGAAAATATGTCCTCATATTCCTTTAGGAATTCCATGTACTCTTCCATTTCTGATGGTGACAGATGAACACTGATGCGCATTTCTTCGACATTTTCTACATCTCCCAAGTTAACCACCTCAGTCTTGTCCAATTTCGACTTAGGTCTATTCTCAAAATCCTCGACCTCTTTAACAACCTCTTCTGGTATATCATCTTATTTTGAGTCTATATCCGTTTATTGCGTTGTCTCATTGCAAGTCACAATCATCGGTTCATCAAGATAAGTAATAGTAATGCTGTGTAAATAAAGTAAACGATGAAAAGTAATAAGAGAAAGATTTATAAGAAACTGAAGTGCTTTGATAAATTTCATAATTGTTCTAAACATTGGAGCTCTTATTTCGAAATTAAAATGCAAAAAGAAAGTCAACTAGCAAAAATAAAGATGATGCATGGTGCATTATTCAGTTTTGCTACCCCGAAGCTTTTCGGGCCCTAGTGGTTCTGATGGACCAATTATTGATGCGTGCTCCTCGGCTTACGGCTTGTATGGAAGGGACTTCCTCTCCCTCCTCCTCGAAAATGACACAACAGTCCATATTATCATCTTCCAAAAACAAATTCGTCATTGCCGCCAGTGTTTCCTCTGCTTTCGACCCATATATGACATCGGCTGGCGGGAAGGTCTGCTCTAACCGAGGTATCGGATGTTCCAGCGGGTAGTAAGGACCGCGCCATGGTGGAGACCATTCAGTAAACTCTTTCCAGGTGTACTCATATCCCAAACCAAAAGTGGTACCGTGTTTCTTCAACTTGATGGGTTTGGCGATTCCCTAGAGGTTTTTTCCGAGCCCCTTGCCAGGTTCGTATCCACACCAATTCAGTATGCTTTCAATCTTGTTATCCCACCATTTTTCTTTGTCTACGGTGTTGACTCGCTTAATATGATGGTAGGTTTCCCCTCCTATCTTCCTTCTTCCTCTAATTGTTGGGATGGTCTGGCGACTGTATATGGGATTACTACCATCGCAATGAATAATCACCTCTTGGTGATTCTAGTCGAACTTCAATGCCTGGTGCAGGGTTGATGCTACAGCTCCAGCGGTGTGAATCCAAAGTCATCCTAATAGCAAATTGTAAGATGATGGGATGTCTATCACCTGAAAATCAATGTCGAACCACGTCGGTCCCATCTGCAGACACAAACTGATTTCCCCAATAGTGGACCTTTGGGAACCATCAAAAGATTTGACGTTGATGGACCCCTCCTTGATCTCATGTAGGCTCTTTCCCAATGTTTTGGGAGTCACTAATGGACAAATATTGAGGCTGGACCCTCCGTCAATCATAATCCTGGTGATGAAATAATCCTCGAATTGTATAGTAACATGCAATGCTTTATTGTCGCCCAGCCCTTCTGGTGGCAGCTCATCTTCGTGGAAAGTAATTTTGTGACTTTCCAATACTTGCCCTACCATGTTCGCCATTTCTCGTCCAGTTATGTTGCTGGGTACACATGCCTTACTCAGTATCTTTAATAAGGCATTCTTATGTGCATTGAAGCTTTGCAGCAGAGCTAGGATGAAGATCTGTGCCTGTGTTTTATTTAGTTGATCAATGACTGAGTACTCTTTTTCTTGTATCTTCCTCTAGAGATCATCAAGCACAGTTTCAACAGGCCATCCAGAGGCCTGGTTACTCGATTCAGCTAAATGTTCTGGAGTATAAGCCTTGCCAGTTCTTGTCATACCCTGTGTTGCAATCGCTTCTCCAGATTTGGTTTTCCCTTTCCTTCTCGCCTTAGCGGTGTAATCCCAAGGGATGTCCTTCATATGGAACGGTGCTATGGCTGACATTGCTACAGGAATGGGTACCCTTATTTTGGGAGGTAACACAGCAACTTCAAATAGCACAGCTGCTTTTGGGGATCCAAACTCGACCTCAATTGGTCCGGGCGCCTTTGCAGAAGGAGGTGCTTCAAACTTAAGCGGTATAGACATGTTCACTTCAGCATCCCTAGAAGGCTGGATCTGGACAACAATCGTATTAAGTGTAAATGTTGGTTTCTTTGTCTTTTCACCTTCGGCAATCAAACCAATCGACCCTTTGGGGTCCCAATCATCTTCTATCTCGATCTTGTGAACGCCTTCACCCTTGTGGTCAGGCAGAGGGTTATTGCGAACATTAGGAGCAGGCTCCTTCACCATGATGATATTATTCACAATTAAAGCTTGGACCTTATCCTTCAGCGAACGGCACTCATCAATGGTATACCCCTTCATGCCGGAATGGTATGTACAGGTTTTGTTCGGGTTGATCCATTGGGCAGGATTTTCTTGAGTTATGGCAGGGATGGGGGTGATGTAACCAGCAGCTTTGAGCCTTTCATACAGCTGGTTGATCGGTTCGAGAATGACGGTATATTGCTTGGGATGTCTGCGGTCAAAGTTTGGTCGGGGTCTAGGGAAATTTTAGTGAGGTGATTGATAGTGAGCTTGTTAACTATTGTAGGCTTGGTAGAAGTGTGTGGGTTGGGACTATTTGTGTGATGTAGGCTGGTATGCAGGAGGTGGAGATGATTAGTAAGTAGGTAGTGGAGCTTGGTATGAAGGCGAGGGTACTTGGTAATTTGGGATAGGTTGATATGTGTGTGGAGGTAATTGGTAGGTTTGGTATTTGACAGGGGATTTTTTCCTCTGTGCAACCATTACGGCACTCACATCCCTTTTCTTGGATGTGCCGCCAGGCTGTAGAGCCTTATTGGTAGCCTACAATGCTTCAAAGTTAGTGACCATACAACTTTTAATGCTTTCCTCGATCCTCTCCCCTAGCTTGATGATGGCGGAAATTTTTTGGACTTCAATCAACATCAACGTCTCATAAAACTGTGGGTCTTGAGCTCGGACGATGAACCTGCTCATCTGTTCTACTTTTAAAGACGGCCTTACCTTAGCGGCTTCTGATCTCCAACGAGTAGCATACTCGCAAAATGTCTCAATGGGTTTCTTCTTTAAATTCTGGATGTAGGGTGCATCTAAAGCATTATCTGTGTTGAATCTGAACCTGTCCATGAAATCGGATGCCATACCTACCCAATTCGTCCACTTCTTCGGGTATTGGCAAATGTGCAAAGATAGAGAATTCCCTTTCAGACTTCTCATAAAGAGCTTCTGTGGATCTTTTCATCTCTTCCAACTCCGACCAACTTATCGCAGTATGTCCTCAAATGGACTCTAGGATCCCCTGTGCCATCAAACATTTCAAACTTAGGAGGTTTGTACTCCTCCGGAAGTTCGATATCTGGCTGAATGCAAAGGTCCTCATAATTCAGCCCCTCAATACCTTTGTTTCCTTTAACACCCTGGACTCGGCTAGTCAGCTTCTTGAGTTCTACGGTTAGGTTCTTGATAAGAGAGTCTTTGTCATCAGACTCAGGTGTTCTTGAAATGGGTTAAGTAGGATGCAGCACAGTTTCCACATAAATGGGGTTGTTATGATGAGGGTAAAAATGGTCATTTGTGGATTTTAGTGGTACAGGGATGAGCAATGGGGTGTTACTTGAAGCGTGGCATATGTTGCAGTATTGATGGGTAGCAGGTTGATTTTGTGGCTTTGGGATGTTTACAGGAGGTGTGGGGTTTTGAGTATTGGGAAAGTTGACATCTGGGGTAGAGAGGGAAAACGACAATCTTGCCAAATTCCGAACTTATTCCAGTTCTACCTGAAATTTCAATAAATTTTGTTCAAGATGGGAGGCACTTTCCTTGGAAACCTGAATACCCTAAGAAATCTCTACCCTTTCAACTGAACTCTCCTTCCTGGTGTTGCTCAAGTCTTTCATTTTTTCCTTGTTCTTGTTTCTTATAGGACTCTAAGGAGGAGGAGGTGGTGGGACCTTGGATCTCGTAGAGTACGATGATGTTGCCAGAGTGCAAGAACTAACCTTTTGGGGAGGGGAATAAAATAAAAGTAAAAACAAAAAAAAGGTAATAAGTTAGTGAAGGGTTATGAGAAGAAAATGTTGCAATATTTAAACACATAGTGCAAGAATATAAATCGTGTCCTAATTTGGGTTCCTCGTTGTGCCCGAGGTAGGCCTAGCAACAAGTTGATTTAGAGAACTTATAATGCTAAATGCCTCATTTCATTGATAAAAACCGTGCCGAATCTGGGGACTTCGTGACTCATTTTCTACAAAACAAAGTGTTAGGCCCTTTTCCCCTGCGAGACTCGACTATTTAAATCAATAATTAGCATAAGCAACATTTAGTTCTCCGAATAAATGCACAGACGTGGTAGCGTCCGTTTGGTTCCAAGGAAACCCAGTGCACTTTGGACAAGGCTATATTAAAGAGTCATTATGCGGACAACATAACTGACTCGACTAGGTTTGATAGTGATTCATGCACATTTGAACAGAATAAGGTTTTTATGGTGTGTTAGACTGGTACCCATGAGCGAATAACTCAAGAGGGAAAGGCATGGAACTATCGACTGCACCGTTGATCGACTGGTTTTACCGCAAATACGCCTTGGCCAAATTTAGGGGGTGACAATATCAGAAGGGTGCAACCACTCATTATAAGCGTTGCTATGGTATTTGTTTGGCACGAGTGGAATATTATATTGAGGATGCAATTACAACAATGAAACAAATTGTCACGAATTTGCACATTCATAAAGTACTGATTACAATAATTGCTCATAATTACAACAGTATTGAAGGAAAACGATGAAAGAAAGCATTAAAGAAAAAGAAACAAAAATCCAAGTCAGTTTCGAAGTAGAAGAGAGATAAAGACATTAAATAAAAGTAATAAAGAAGAAATAAAGTCACAAAAACATGAAATAGTAAAACCCTAAAGAAATCCCCTGCAGAGTAGCCATGTTGTCGACGCCCCCTTTTCTTAAGGCGAAATCGGGCTTGTGATATTTGGAAGGACAACTCGTTTCCTTTTGGATAATTGGAGTTTGGATTGACGAGTCGCCACCAAATGATTAAGTGCATTAGGACACTATAAGGGGTTTGACCTTGAAGAACCAGAGTTTGGGTAAGGGCTAGAAATTATCTCGAGGGGAAGGAGTCAGGCACCCCTCAAAATCCACTAGTGTGGTTCCTGGCCATGTCGTATTGTGACTTCACATAATCAAGTAGGCAATTAAGGGCTCAAATAGAAAGGATTCACATACAATATTACAAGTAAATCGAAACTTGAGAAAGGTAAAGAGGGTAGAAATTTTGCGACAAAGACTTGCATAATTCTACAAATATAGATGAAAGCAAATAGCGGGAGGAAGGTCCTAGGTTTATGATTAATATGGATCACATCAATGCAATATCCAGCAATCACTCCACAGAAGAGGGGTCGCACGTGATATTAGCGCACCGGTCATCATATACATATCTACCCTTCCGACCCCGTTAAGGTATTAAAGCGCGAAATGGTATCGTTGCTTATTGTATGCTATTACCCGCCCCAATCCTATAAGTCTCGGAGGCACTGAGACTTCTAATACTAAATGGAGGGGAGTTGGAGCTTTTTAGGGTTTCAAAAGGACAAAAGTCTAGGCGACAAGCAAGAACACATAAACAGTAAAGGAAAAACACATAGCAATTAAGGCTCACACAGACCTCCTCACTTAAAGGAGCAAATATAGCATGACTTCAGATACTGGTTTGGTCTGAATTAAATAAGGCGTATGATAGGCTGATTCATCGCATATTTTCCAGATGAGGAGTCCTAATTAGCCCTGATTAGATGTAGTTATCAAAATTGATACAGTTAATCAATTACCTACTAGCTTGCCTAGGTGAACTTATAGGCAAGATATCTAACAATGTAGAAGTATACTGATTTTTAGGAAAAGTTTTACTGATTTTCAAAAAAAGGGATCTGCAAATTTTAAGACTGTTTTAGATTTAACACGAGGCTGATTCAGTTAATCTGATCCTATAGGCATCGTTTCTAAGTATCATTGATTTTAACAGTTGCAATAATCCTATAGACATGATCCTAAATGAATTAATTATTATTAAGCCTAAAGTGGTAAAGTTATTTGCCTAGTGGCGTATATATGCAGAGGTACAAAAAGACCTATAGGCATGCTTTCTAGGTACTGAAATGCAGGATTATAAAAGGTCCTATAGTCAGATTTTCTAAATGCAAAATGCAGAGTTGTAAAGGTCCTATAGGCAGGTTTTCTAAGTGAAATATATGCAGAATCCAAAACATGATTTTTTATGAAAAATGCAGAATCTAAGGAAGTATCTCTATATGAAATGTTTTGGAAAATGCAGAACTTGACATGATTTGCAGGAAAGTAATACCTAATGAGCACGATATCAACCCTTGTGCATACAATAAGTAACCCTCCCCAATTTTTACTATATACCCTATAGTTATTATAAATTATTACAACTTGAATGAATCAGAAAGAGGGGAAAGTGAAAATTACATCAGAATATTACAACTACCTCTAATCAGCCTAACTCCGACTCAAAGTCCAATAATATGAGATAAACCAACTTCCAGGATCAGAATTCCAAACAACTTTCCAATATTTGGGGTGTGTTAGAGTTCCCAATAGCCTCAAAGGGACTCAGGGCAGTGCTTACACCCCAAAATATTTCAGAATCAAGAACATAATGCAGTGTGGAAAGGCTAGCTCTCAGATGTCCAAGTTCAAAGGGGACTCAAGGTCCCAAAGCAAGGCTCATAAGAGAGGGGCAGAACTTAGGATTCTAGGAATAGGTGTCAGTGCACAAAGGGGAAGGGAATCAGGGAGAGACAGGGCAAGCTAGTGGTCATGCCTAGCAGTTGGGATGTTTGCACACCCCTGACCAGCATACCTGTCAAGCATTGAGAGTTAGGATCTAATGTGGATAAAGCCAAGGCCTGGATAGTAATTAGGATAATGTCAGGCCAAGAGCTTAACTCAGCACATAGAAGGAAATAAGGGTACATGATTAATAACAGAAACAGAAGCAAAGAAAGGAGATATGAAGAACAAATCACAGCATATAAGCAATAAAGTAAACAAGACGCCTGAAGCTGTAAAGTAAACACATAGGGGGGGTGAAGCAGAATATTTAAACAAAGGACATACTAGTTTCAGAGAAATTAAGCAAGCAAAAGTAGCCTTGAAAAAAGCCAAACTGCAAACAACAATTCCAAAAGATCTCAAGTAAAGCAGGATTAGAAAACAGTATTGCCCGAAAAGTTAGTTTAGTGCATGAGTAATGCATTTTTGTGTGTTTCTGATTATGAGAGAATTGGTTCTTTGTAGAAAGAAGGAGGACTAGGCCCTTATATAGTTTTTTTTTGAAAACACCAGGCAAAAGGTGTACAAACATGGAAACCAATCAATTATTATCAATTAAGACAACTAGATTCCTTTAATTAAGAGGTCTAGTTCAAATGGCTAGTCAAGATGGAATAAGGAAGAAAAATCAGTTTACTAAGGCTGATTAGGGTAAGGAAAACCTACAGTGCACAAATAAGGTTAAGTACATAGTTGGTAATTAAGGGAAGTAAAAATAAGATATCAATTTGAAAAATCAGTCAAGAGGAACCCGGATCCAGTTGCAGTCACAAAGAATCTCAGGTAATTAAGGAAAGGATAATTCAAACGTAGGTACAGATTCACATAAGAGATACAAAGACCAAGTATTTAAGGAAAACATCACAAGCCTAGGATTTTTACACAAAAGGATCAAAATAAACAGCCAGTAGAATGAAAGAGATTCAATCGAAAGAAATCAACGTTGAATCACTAGCATGATTAAAGCGATTTCAAAATCAATTCTTGGTGAATTCTTTTGAAAGGGAAGTTTTTCCTCATATATAAAGCATATCGTTCAAACAAAAGAAGAGCTTAAAATGAAAATTTAGAATCATAGGCAAGTAGGATTCTGAGTTCAATTTGAGGCTCGCAGTGAGTCTGGAAATCTAGGGCTCCAAAGTGAAACCTCCGTGCCATCCACCCAAAGAAAAACCCCTAAATTTTAGGTTTTCAAATAGAATCAGGGTGATAAATCATTCAAAGTCATTGAGCGAGGCAGACATACACAAACAGAAGCAAGAGAAACTATGAGTTTCAAGACAAAAGGTAGGCAAGAACATGCTACGCAGGAATATCAACGAAACTTAGTAAAGTGAAGCAAAATAAAAGAGCATGAACACATAGCAAAAGGTCAAACAACCTAGTTAACATGTGAACAAGGAACAACAAAAAGATCTTGCAAAATCGAAATAAGAAAACAAACTTGAGCATAATAATAAATAAACAAGCACACATAAGAAAGAGCAAAATATTCAGAAAACATTTAAAGAAGCTTTTTCTAGAAACCCTAAAAATCGGATTTGAAACGGTTTTGAGAAAGAATATTTGGGGAAAACCCTTAAAACGTCAAGTAAGGACCAAGCATGTCACACATCTAAAAAAAATGAATGGGTAAAGAACCTTAGAAGGTTTAAAAATGGCAGAGAAGACCCTAGGATGAGAAGGTCTTGAGGAAAGTCGAATCCTGAGTCGGAGAAACTCATATTGCTTTGAATATGCCGGAAAATGGCCGGAGAGGCCATGGATCTTAGAGATATGAGACAGATGTAAAGGAGACCATGGAAGTCAGCCTCCAATCTTCGAATAGCTTAAGTTAGTGGTGAGGGAGAGTGAGTACAGGCCATCAATGGCCAGTATTGCCATGGATTCCAGTAGGAATGAGACAGCGTCTTTGTGCAAATGAGTTAGGGTTAGAAGGGTTAGGGGAATAAAAAAGGAAAGGGCAAATCAGGACCGTTGATCGAAATGATCAACAACAAAGATTAAAAAAAAATTCGGACGGGTCTGAAAATGTGTTAAGTGGTCGGGTTAAAAAAAATACAATTGGGTCGTTTAATTGGATGGAATTGGGGTTTAATTTTGGGCTAAAATTGAAATGACAATAGGTTATATGTCAAATAGCCAAATTCTCCCTTTTTAATTTTTATAAAACAATTAAAATTATTTTAAAAATAAATTAAAAGCACTGACCTAATTAATAATATATAATCATTAATCTAAAAATACTAGGTATGATTTTTGTAACTGTAAAAACGATATTAATTGTAAGATATGCTATAATTGCAATTATATGCAATTTAGCTTTAAAAATGCCAAATAAATTCATAAAAATATGCAAAAATCACATTAATTAAATTTTGGTGTAAATATGAGAATGGAAATAAATTATTCACCAAAATGATAGTCTAGGAATAATTATTCGATTTTGTACTACTAAAATAGAAAATAAATTTATTTTAAAAAATCTAAAAAATATGGAAAAATACCAAAACTCTTGGACATGCTTATATATGCATACACATGCTATTTTGAAGGTATTTTGGGTATAAAAATACATAGGGGGGAAATTGGGTATCAACAACTATCACAACACAAGGCTGAGACCCTATCTCACATCATAGAAATAGAACACATGAATCTACCCCGAAAGGTCATATCTCCACGTAGCCTCGCTACTATGCGCAACACTATCCAAACACTGCTCCACATTAAATAGCTCCAGTCAGTATGCTCAAAATCGGCAGCAATGCACAATTTGATGTCCGGAACCAAAGCAAATCATTACATCTACGGTGAAGCAATAACATACACTACGCAACCCGATAGGACATAACAGATACACCGTTCACTAAGAAATGCTCAATTACTCTTCCCGCTCGAATTCAACTAAGAGAACCCAATTGAACCGCACCATATGTGCCTATAACCAGCAAATTTTAACATCTCACAACACGAAAAGGTAAATCATCGATCTCCCCAGATCACTGATACGCTCAACAATAGTAGAATCAATATTTCCCTTAACTATGTTATTCGGAGCCAACCAAGCCATCTGGTAGGTCTTCGAAATATAAGAATCCCCAATAGGACATAATCGGATGAACATCGCCACTTAATACGTGGCATTTCGTGATAGCCAACCGCGCCATCTTATCGCAATAGCTCAGAACAACACAACACGAAAACAACCAGTTTGAACCCAATGTCACATTCAAGATCTAATATCCCAAGCAACAAAAGGTCCGCTCGGGTCTCCAAACCCTGATACTCACTGAACAATGCCGATATACACAACCTACAACCACCACATAGCCTGAATATAAGAACTTCCGATCTCGAACTCCATGTAACACACCAATCACCAAACCTGATCCCAAATGCTGCCGTCCGAATACATATCACACCTCAGGTACCCAGTTATCCCACGAAAGATATTCTAAGATTTCCATGTGCCATACATGCAACTCAAATATCAGTAGTTGATCCAGCCTGAAGGTGCCACAATACTACTGAAGTGTCATCAACTTAATCACATTGCCCTTTTTCTGAAACCTATACTCTCGTTAAATCACTTCTAAATAACAATAACATTTCCTTAATCATCTAAGACTACCCGCTGCCTAAGAGTGTTATGAACTTTTTTTCAGAACTGAACTGAAACTTCACACACGCAAATCTCGATACCCCCAATATGCCGCATATACCATACCATCCAAACCACAGACACCAATAACTTTGAGTGATCCCATCTATAAGAAAAATCATTACACATCCCCTACCTCTCATATTCGTAGAAAATACACCACTTCAACCACGGTAGGAATCAACAAGAACTCTCCCAATTCCGTTTGCACAAATTAAACTGCCAGGATTGAATCCTTCTAACTAGGCCAAGCTAACCAAGCCATCAAGACCCATGAGCATTGCCGTGAAATACCTGTAAGAACCCATAACCTCGAACATATGCAAAGAATTGATCATATCCTTACCATACCGATTCGGTCAACCATCAAGCTACTCCATCTATCTAAATTTCCTTCTGATTCATGTTCAACTTGATGCTCACTCTTGCAATAGTACCACAATCTCTCAACCCAGGTTTACCTCACGAGACCCAAACATAACTCCACAATATCTAAGGTCCATAAGCCGCTGAATACTCTCTCAAATATTCCCATAAACACCACATTCCAGAATACTTTACTTTGAAGAACTTCTTGCGAATCTAAGTCCATTACCTTTACTTTCCTAATATTGATACATAAAATCCCATAATTCATATAGAAATACCATGAGTCTTGACCTCTTCCAATGAAAATGACAGTTTCTAACCACCTATACAACCTTAAGATACCCGATTATTCACTGTAGAACAATTCTCGAAAGTCATTCACTCTTTATTCAAACTGCAACAAACCCGATCAATATAACCGAACAACCTGTGCCTCATTGGCACTTCGGCGACTGCAGCACATAACCGAGCAATCAGCTAATCAATAGCAAACTCCCCCACTTAGCTCGAAGCCATGGATCATAATACCTTTAATAACTCATAACACTTATACTCTACTGATGCCACAATACCATAGTGAGATTAAACTCAAATCCTTTGTAAGGTTGTGTAAGCACAAATAATCTAGTATGTTAAATCTTTTACAAATCTCGCAACAGTTAAGCCCGCTCTGTTAAGTGACCCAAAATTTCAAATCTCAACACGTACTTTTCAATTACACATGAGGTCTTCTAACATACACATAGGGATCGCACCACATCATAGCACTCCGCAGGAGATAACCCACCTGCTTCACCTCAATTTAATATTTTTGTATACCTTCCACCATCATACACATTATTCAGCCACTTAATCTTCCTGAGTCTGAACTCATACCGTAACATAAATTTACTTCACTCCCATCTAGGAGACACAAAAAGATTATTCACGCGCCCGTAACTCGGAGCTACACATCCAATCACAATGGACATCATACACTTAATAGTTCATCTATCATCCAGCAGACCTTCCTCGTCACTTCTAAGTCACATAGATACATCTCGCAGTACTAACATACTCATCAGATAGCTAACCAGCCATCACTCCCACTAATAGGGACAATACCGAACATATGAATTCAAAACACTTGCTCATACAATCAGCACTTTAGTACTCAAGCCATAGGCAAAGACTCCGCCTCAAGGCCACCAGACTGGCCTACCATCAAGCTCACAAAGATCACATCTCGCCCCTCGATCGGGGAATCACAAGCCATCAAGGCACATCCGATACTGAGCGCTCATGCGCGCATGTGAACACGTGGAAGGAATTTCAAGAGTTTCATTTAAAGCTGAATCAAGGACGCACGATACGAATTCCAAGAATATGAAGTTTTCCTAAAGGTTATGCAGCCTCTTGAGTATAAATACAGACGTCTCTATACCGATACGCGAAACTCTACTAAACCTGCTCATGACTCGTGAGACCTTGTAACCTAGGCTCTGATACCAACTTGTCACGACCCCAAACCGGCCCGGTCGTGATGGCGCCTCTCGTCAAGACAAGGCCAGCCGACACAACATTCGCATTAACCCTTGAGAATTAACAATCATTTTTAAGCCTTTAATTACAACTTTTTATAACAACTTTTGAAATAACAATGCGGAATAAAAGCAAGAGCTCGACATTGGACTGTCACTAGTCATGAGCATTTATATAGGTCTGAATGCAACAAGAAGTCTAAAATAATGTATTAAATATAAAAATAGCAATGTGAGGAAGGGAGCGGTGCTGCGAACGTCATGCAGCTGCCTGCTAACTCTAATGACTCCACGTCTCAAAAAATCAACACCCGCTACCAGGTTCCGATATACCTGAAACTGCACACCAGGTGCAGGGAGAAATATGAGTACTCCAACCCAGTAAGTAATAAGAGTAAATAAAGACTGAGCAATATGAAACAATGAAACACCATTAACATTAGGCTCAATAAACACAACAGGCTTTCAAATCAAATACGAGTCAACCTTCCATTTTAAAATCCAGCTTTTAGTAAAAATTATTTTTGAAATACTTTCCAGCAGTCTCAGTGGGGGTTCAATACAATTTAAATAATAATGGAGATTAAAGCCATAGTTGGCCCCTCGGGCAAAGCATAGTTCGTAAAATAGACCCTCGGCAAAAACAGTGATCATAAACACTTCATAAATTAAAAATCTCGGTGGGTGTAACCTAATGCCAAATCAATGATTAATTTCTGAATAAACCCCAGTTTAAAATAAAAGTTTTTTTAAAACATTTGTTAACCTTTCTGACAGAGGCTCAATATAAAGATGAGTGAAAACTGTCAATAATTCAACATATTCGATAGAAACTCACTTTAAAGAGAAGTGAAATCAATAAGTTCGTAAACAGGCCGCTCAGGCAAAATACCACACATGTACATGTGTGTGTGTGTGTGTGTGTGTGTATATATATATATATATATATATATATATATATATATATATCACCCCTCGGGCTAAGCTATCTGTCACTCGTGACTCATCTCTTACAAAACAATCCTCGCACTCAACATTCGCGCTCAATAGGTACCATATAGCAACCGCTGTGGCGTGCAGCCCGATCCATATATCGCTGCGGCATGCAGCCCGATCCATATATTTCATCGACGGCATTCACTAAGGGTGTGCAGACTCCGGGAGAGGCCTCTTACGGCCTAAGCGCAATATTGCTGCGGCGTGCAGCCCGACCCATATAAGTATTGTTGTGGCGTACAGCCCGATCCGTATCCATATATGTATCTATATTGCTGCGGCATACAGCCCGACCCATTAACTATCGAATACGCATTAAAATAATCATTCGGGATGGACTAGGTCACAATCCCCCAGCGGTACTCTACCCCACGCTCGTCATCTACCGTGCAAGTCACCTCAAAATAACACAACGATGTGTAATCCGGGGTTTCAAACCCTCAGGATAGTATTTACATTCATTACTTTCCTCGAACCAGCGAAATCTCTAGCTTGCGATGCCTTTGCCCCTCAAATTGTCCTCCACGCGCGTCGAATCTATCAAAATCAGAGCGAATACATCACAATATGCTAAGGGAACAAAGCCCAAGCAAAAATAATTAAAAATATCAAAAATCTCAAAATTAGCAAAACTCAAGCCCTAGGCCCACTTCTCGAAACTCAGAAATTTTTACATCAATGGGTTCCTTATCTCGCCACGAGTTCATACATATCAAGAACTCTCAAATCAGAGCTCAAATGGCCTATCAAATCCCAATTTAAAAATCTCCAATTTCCAAGCCCTAGTTCTTCAATTTTAGGCTTAATTTCCATGAATTTCTAGTTAGATTTCTCAATATAATCAAGTTTCAAGACCAAGATTCTTACATCAAGTCGATTCCGCTTGTATCCCTCTTTCATCTCTTCCAAAAATCCCTAAAAACGAGCAGCTATGATTGAAAATAGACCCAAAATCGCGGATGAAATGAAGTTATAACATTCTGCCCAGCACATTTCGCTTCTGTGAAAAATTTTCCACTTCCGCGGTCCCGCTTTTGCGGACCACGTGCCGCTTCTGCGGTTTCCACTAACGTCCAAAACTTTCGCTTATGCAATCCTTCGCTCGCAGATGCGGTTCCGCTTCTGCGGAAAAACCATCGCATCTACGGAGCCTACTGCACCAACCAAAACCGCTTCTGCAGTCTTCTCTTCGCACCTGCGATGCCGCTTCTGTGGTCCCATTTCCGAAGAAGCGGAAATACCAGAAGCAGCAGCCAAATCAAAATCTTCCAAGTCCAAATCTCTCCATTAGCCATCCGGAATCACCCCGACGCCCCGGGGACCTCAACCAAAAACACCAACACCTCCTATAACATCATTCAAACTTGTTCCAATCATTAAAATACCTCAAACAACACTAAAACCATCAAATTACATCGAATTCAAGCCAAAGTTCTTCTAAAACATCCGAAACACGCATTCGATCAAAAACCTGACCAAACCACATCCGAATTACCTGAAATTTTACACACCCTTCCCAAAGCTACAGAAACTCTTGGAATTCCATTCCGACCCTCAGATCAAAATCTCACCTATCAATCGAAATTTGCCGAAATACTAACTTTGCCAATTCAAGCCAAATCCTTCCACCGACTTCCAAAATGCATTCCGATCGTGCTCTTAAGTCATAAATCACCTAACAGAGCTAGCTAAATCATAAAAATTTTGATCCGAGCTCATATAAAAATAAGTCAACTCTTGGTTAACCCATTCAAATTTAAAGCCTTTAACTGAGACTATTCTTCTAAATTCATTACGATTTTTCCTGAAAGACAAAACCAACGATCTACATCGGTCATAATGCATAACAAGGGGTAAGTAATGCCCGAGAACTGGCGATCAAAGTTCAAAAGCTCAAAACGACCGGTTGGGTCGTTAAATCCTCCTCTACTTAAACATACGTTCGTCCTCGAACGTACTCAGAGTTGTTCTAAAAGCCAACCAATAGCTGAATAACTTTACCATGCATATACCCGGGGATGATCTCACATTACCCTATCTCATATAGCTCCGATAACACATGGCAACTGAAATTTCACGACCCAATCTAGCCCATAAGCCATAGGACCACATTTCCATTTCAGAAATCATACACAAGATCAGAACCTCACGGCTATATTTAGAATAAGACCGAACCGGATTTAATGACCCATACCTACAACGTCAGGTGGAATTACATGAAATACCACATAGTTCAAACACTCGTAATAATATAGTTCAAACACTCGTAACGATAACTTCTATTCACAGCAGTTGTACGCAACAACCGAATACCGGTAGAAAACCTCTTATCAACTAAAGTCTTATTCCAACACTTCCATATACTGCTAATGACAAATGAAATATGCAATAAACCGTAACCATGTCTCAGGTCTACCATTCATGAAGTCACTTCCCTTTGGCTAATACCACTGCTGATTTTCGAGCCGAACCTCGATATTATCCTTCCAACAAGCTGAAATAAAATCCGTTCGTATTTATTAATGACCCTAATGATCACCTAGAATCCAACACACCACCCTAGAGACATGACACATCAATACAGGCCTAAGCCACAACTTGCATAATTCGCACACCAATAAGAAACGGTCTGAATATACTCAAATCATGAAAATGACCCCAACCGAAAGAGATGTACCTCAAGCTCACCAGTACCATCACAACACAAGGCTGAGACCCTCTCTCACATCATAGAAATAGAAAACATGAATCTACCCCGAAAGGTTATATCTCCACGTAGCCTCGCTACTATGCGCGACCCTATCCAAACATTGCTCCACATGAAATACCTCCAGTCACTATGCTCAAAATCAGCAACCATGCATAATTTGATGTCTGGAACCAAAGCAAATCATTACATCCACGGTGAAATAATAACATACGCCACGTAACCAGATAGGACAAAACAGATACGTCGTTCACTAAGAAACACTCAATTACTCTTCGTGCTCGAATTTTACTAAGAGACCCTAATTGAACCGCATCATATGTGCCTATAACCAGCAATTCATAGCATCTCACAACACGGAAAGGTAAATCATCGATCTCCCCAGATTACTGATAAGCTCAACAACGGTCGAATCAATACATCCTTCAACAATGCTATTCGGATCCAACCCAGCCGTATGCTAGGTCTTCGAAATATAAAAATCTACAATAGGACATAATCTGAGGAACATAGCCACTCAATCCATGGAATTTCCCGACATAACCAACTGTGCCATCTTAACGCAATAGCCCAGAATAACACAACACGGAAACAACCAGTTTGAACCCAATGTCATCTCCAAGATCTAGTATCCCAAGCAACAAAAGGTCTTCTCCGATCTCCAAACCTCGATAGTTACTAAACAGTGCTGATACACACGACCTACAACCACCACATAGCCTGAATATGAGAACTTCCAATCTCCAACTCCATGTAACACACCTATCACCATACCTGTTCCCAAATTTCTCCATCCGAATACATATCACACCTCGGGTATCCAGTCATCCCACAAAAGATATTCTAAGAATTCCATGTGCCATACATACAACTCGAATATCAGTAGTCGATCCAGCCTAAAGGTGCCACAATACTACTAAAGTGCCATCAACTTAATCACATTGCCCTTTTTCTGAAACCTATACTCTCATCAAATCACTTCCAAATAACAATACTCTTTCCTTAATCATCTGAGACTACCCGCTTCCTAAGAGTGTTATGAACTTTCGTTCAGAATTGAACTGAAACCTCATACACGCAAATCTCGATCCCCCAGAATATGCCGCACATACCATACCATCCAAGGATAACAGGAATACGTTTTATCTCCCTTCCGAGCCACAGACATCTACGCACTCAACTAGTCAAGAACTTCCATTGATCCCATCAAGAATAAAAATAATTACATATCCCATGCCTCTTATATTCGTAGAAAATGCACCTCTCCAACCAAGGTAGGAATCAGCAAGAACTCTCTCAATTCCGTTTGCACAAATTAAACTGCCAGGATTGAATCCTTCTAACTAGGCCAAACTAAGCAAGCCATAAAGACCCATGAGCATTGATGTGAAATACCTGTAAGAAACCATTACCTCGAGCACATACAAAGAATTGATCATATCCTTACCATACTGATACAGTCTACTATCAAGCTACTCCATCTATCTAAATTTCCTTCTGATTCATTTTCAACTTGATGCTCCCTCTTGCTGTAGTACCACAATCTCTCAACCCAGGTTTACCTCATGAGACCTAAACATAAATATACGTTGTCTAAGGCCCATAAGTCGCTGAATACTCTCTCAAATATTCCCATAAACACCAATTTCTAGAGTACTTTACTCTGAAGAACTTCGTGCGAATCTAAGTCTGTTACCTTTACCTTCCTGATATTCATACATATAATCCCATAATTCATATAGAATTACCACAAGTCTTGACCTCTTCCAATGAAAATGACAGTTTCTAACTACCTACACAACCTTAAGATACCCGATTGTTCCCTGTAGAATCTTGAATGCATTAGAACCATTCTCAAAAGTCATTCACTATTTATACAAATTGCAACTAACCCGATCAATAGAACCGGACAACCTATGCCTCATTGCAACTTCTGATACTGCAGCACATAACCGAGTAATAAGCTAATCAATAGCAAACTCCCCCACTTGGCGTGAAGCCATGGATCATAATACCTTTAATAACTCATAACACTTATACTCTACTGATGCCACAATACTATAGTGAGATTAAACTAAAATCTTTTGTAAGCTTGTGTAAGCACAAATCATGTAGTACGTTAAATATGTTACAAATCTTGCAACAGTTAAGCCCACTCTATTAAGCGACCCAAAATTTTAAATCTCAACACGTACTTTTTCAATTACACATGAGGTCTTCTAACATACACATAGGTATCGCACCACACTAGAGCACTCCACAGGAGATAACCCACATGCTTCGCCTCAATATAACATTTCTGTATACCTTCCATCGTCATACACATTACTCAGCCACTTAATCTTCCTGAGTCTGAACTCATACCGCAACATAAAATTTACTTCACTCTCAACTAGGAGATACTAAAAGATTCTTCACGCGCCCATAACTCGGAGCTACACATCCAATCACAATGGAAATCATACACTTAATAGTTCATCTGTCATCCAGCAGACCTTCCTCATCACTTCTAAGTCACATAGATACATCTCGCAGTACTAACATAGTCATCATGTAGCTAACAAGCTGTCACTCCCACTAATAGGGACAATACCGAACATATAAATTCAAAACACTTGCTCACACAATCAGCACTTCGGTGCTCAAGCCATAGGCAAAGACTCGGCCTCAAATACTCCAGACTGGCCCAATATTAGGCTCACAGATATCACATCTCGCCCCTCGATCGGGTAATCACAAGCCATCAAGGCACATCTGATACTTGGCGCTCATGCGCGCATGCGAACGTGTGGAAGGAATTTCAAGAGTTACATTTCAAGCCGAAACAAGGATGCACGATAAGAATTCCAAGAATATGAAGTTTTCCTAAAGGTTCTTCAGCCTCTCGAGGATAAATACAGACGTCTCCATACCGATCTGCGAGACTCTACAAAACCTGCTCATGACTCGTGAAACATAGTAAACTAGGCTCTGATACTAACTTGTCACGACCCCAAACCGGCCCAGTCGTGATGGCTCCTCTCGTGAAGACAAGGCCAGCCGACACAACACTCATATTAACCCTTAAGCATTAAGAATCATTTTTAAGCCTTTAATTAAATAACTTTTCATAACAACTTCTGACATAACAATACGGAATAAAAGCACAAGCCCGACATCGGGGTGTCACTAGTCATGAGCATCTATCAAGGTCTGAATGCAACAAGAAGTCTAAAATAATGTATTAAATACAAAAATAGCAATGTGAGGAAGGGAGCGGTGCTGCTAACGTCATGCAGCCGCCTGCTAACTCTGATGACTCCACGTCTCAGTAAATCAACACCCGCTACCGGATTCCGATATACCAGAAACTGCACACCAGGTGCACCGAGTAAAGTGAGTACTCCAACCCAGCAAGTAATAAGAGTAAATAAAGACTGAGAAGTATGAAACAATGAAACCACATTCACATTAGGCACAATAAACACAACAGTCTTTCAAATCAAATACGAGTCAACCTTCCCTTTTAAAATCCAGCTTTTAGTAAAATTATTTTTGAAATACATTCCAACAATCTCAGTAGGGATTCAATACCATTTAAATAATAATAGAGATTAAAGCCATAGTCGGCCCCTCGGGCAACGCATAGTTCGTAAAACAATCCCTCCGGCAAAAACAGTGATTATAAACACTTCATAAATTAAAAATCTCGGTGGGATTCCTAATGCCAAATCAATGATTAATTTTTGAATAATCCCCAGTTTAAAATAAAAGTTGTTTTAAAATATTTGTTAAACTATCTGACAGAGGCTCAATATAAAGATGAGTGCAAACAGTCAATAAATCAAAATATTCGATAGAAACTCACTTTAAAGAGGAGTGAAATCAATAAGTTCATAAACAGGCCTCTCAGGCAAAATATCACACATGTGCATGTATATACATATCTATTGCACCTCGGGCTAACATCTCTGTCACTCGTGACACATCCCTTACCAAACAATACTCACACTCAGCACTCGCGCTCAATAGGTACCATATATCAACCGCTGCGGCGTGTAGCCCGATCTATAAATTTTATCGACGGCACTCACTGGGGATGTAAAGACTCCAGGAGGGGCCCCTTACTGCCCAACCGCAATATTGCTGCGGCGTGTAGCCCGACCCATATGAGTATTGCTGTGGCGTACAGCCCAATCCATATTCATATATGTATGTATATTGCTGCAGCGTACAACCCGGCCCAACGATATATAATATACATTGCTGCGGCGTGCAGCCCGATCCATAGATATATAATATACATTGTTGCGGCGTGCAGACCGATCTATAGATATATAATATACTCACAACTAGGCCTTCGGCCTCTCTCAGTCATTAAACTCACAATCAGACCCTCGGCCTATCACAGTAAAATAGGGAACACAGCCCAAGACAGTTTTTCCACACTTTTAAGAATATAGTGATAAAGACAAATTTGAGAAATAAACGGGTAAAACATGGTTGAGAATATGATTTCAAACAAATAGAGTGAGGAAAGATAGCAAAAATGCCCCTAAGGGTCTCAACAAGTTAGCACAAGGCCCCAACATGGCATACAACCCAAAATATAATAACATCAAACAATTAACTATCGAATACGCATTAAAATAATCGTTCGGGATGGACTAGGTCACAATCCCCCAGCGGTGCTCTACCTCACGCTCTTTATTTAGCATGCAAGTCACCTCAACCAAATTACGTAGTTGAGTTAGAAGAGTTTTCCAATTGAAGTGACGTTTTGAAAAGGGATTATTTATTATTTAGAGTCGCCACTTGAAATTGAGTTTTGGCGTTCCAAGTCACCTTTTATTTGAATCCCCTTTCAAAAGGAATGTTTGACTCTTAATTATGGTCTACAAAACAGAAGACTGAGTAAGGAATTCTGTTGACCGAGGGGAAGGTGTAACGCACCCCTCGAGTCCCGTGGTTCTAGCACGGTCGCTTTTATTGACTAATGTAAGGCTTAGATCAATTCTTAACAATTCTTGTATTTTATTGGTTATGACTTGTCTATTACCGCTTAATCAATTATTATATTTTTATTACTTATGTTCACTATTCTTTGAAATTGAATGTTAAACCAAGGTACGGGAATGCACACATGGTTAAAATTTAATTATTTTAAATTTAAAGGCATCGAGGCGCTGAATGCGCACATGATCTTTTTATTATTTAAGCATATCAATCCAAGGTTCGGGTATGACCACATGGATTAATATTGAACGAGCGTCTAAACTTTTCAAATGTAGTTATAGTTATTTTTCTAAACTAATTTGAGATTATTTATGGATATAAAATTATTATGGAGGAAATGTGTGATTTAACTATTAGGATTTACAGGCTATCAACACTTCTAAAACCAATTATAACGTAATTTGTCCTAACAATTAAAACTTGTTGCCAACCAAATGTCGTGGCTAACTTGAATTTTCGTGGCTGGAATTATTCAAGTCAACTAAGTGATTAATTGCCTTATGACGATAAAAAATCCAATAAGTATCTATCTCCCCGTCAAATTCATACTTAACTATAAAGAGAATTCAGCAAGTAAAGATACAAAATAGCTAAAGAATTCACGTTTAAAGTTAATATATTTAATGCTAAACACACAGAATGTTAATGAAAGAAATATTCCCCTAAAAGCATGATATGGCCTCATGTGATTATTACTAGACTACCTTAGCAGGAACTAGGAGAGTAAAATATTATTAAATACAAAACTTACTCAATCTTAGAATGAATCAGATTAACGAATCTTCATTTTTAGACCCAAGCTAAACCTCATATGATCCTATTCTTTTCATATCCATCCATTATACATCAAAAGATTTAGTTTACTAAACAAAAGAGGAAAATCACGAATATGGTATTACACATAATTAATTTTATGACTTATATTCCTACGTTAAACTATGTTAAGACAATGAATGCAAAAGATCTTTAAAGTTATACATAAGAAGAAATGTTATCGTAACGTTTACAAAGAAACATAAAACTACTTAAATTCAAAGATCTAAACTAAAGAAATGACTAAACTTAATAACTGATACTTTATTTCAAATTAAGGATAAGCGTCAACGAAAAAGACATAAAAAAAACATTAATCCTAACAAAAAGAATACAGAAAATCTATTAAACAAAAATTATACATTTATTCACGCATAGTTATGAAGAGTCAATAACCCAAGCAGTATTTTCTTGATGAAAACTTTAAATGATTTTTATAAATTAATTATGATTTATAATTTTCATAAAAATTATGGCAAGACAATAGATTCAAACTAAAATTTAAAAAGTTAGGGACAGACAAAAATATAAATTGCAAAACATACATGCATTAAACAATAAAAAGAGAAAAAGAAACAGACATCACTTAAAGATACAAAGTAAAAATAAAGAAACAATTAAACTTTATGAACCTACATCATATATTCAATAATACGTTACATTAAACTAGCAAAAGAACTGAATGGTTACCTTTTATGAAACTTTCAAAGAGCAAAGGTGACAACTATAATGTACTCGCTTGAGTTCGCAAACTCAAAATCTGAAATAACGTTTCGATCTCCGACTCCAAATAGAGCAACTCCACTAAATAACTATCGCTTCAAGCCTACTTTTACTCTAAAAGAAAATCTCCTAATTGCTGGAATTTCTTATAGTCAGATTTTTCCTTTTTCACGAACTTTTCTTTGCCAAATAGATCTCCCTCTCGTTTTCTTCTTCTTCTTTTTTTCTTTTTATCTTTTTTTTTTGTTTCTTCCTTTTTTTCTTCTTTCTTTTCCTCCGTTACCTCCTCTTTTTGCTTCTTCTTTTTCTTTTTCTTTTTTTTTGTGAATTTTTGGGAAAAAGATTTCTAAAAAAAATGGAAATATTTTTGTATTTTTGAATTTGACGTCTTAAGGAAAGACTTCTAAAGAAGAAATTAAAGAAGAATATTTTTTTGGATTTTTAAAAATTAGGGGCCGGAACCGATGAGGTTTGCCTACGTATCTCATATCCGGTGAGAATCAGACCTGCATAGTTCGTTTAAAAATAACTTACAAAAAATAAATTTATTTTGAAAATTGTTAGTTTATATACCAAAACATTTTAAAATTTTATTTTATGAAAACTTGGAAATTTCCTCTTTCTTTATCCTTGTTTAATTCTATCCTAAAGCCGGTCAACATTTGAGTGAAGCCTACCAAATAATGTTACATATAGCATTGTTGGTCCAAAAAATTGGTACATGTCCTAGACGGGCCCGACCCCTGTGCCGAGTCCCGCTAAGTCCAATGCACATGATGCAAATAAAACATAGCCTACTAGGGATATTCATTGCTTGTGGCTTGCTCTTCTAAGTTTTCAAATCCTAAAGGAAATGGTATCTAGACCTGGCTTACCCGGGCGGACAACCCGAGCCGAGGAGCATTAAGCGTCACTAGTAGTAGAACAGCACTGGCTAGCTAACGACTCTCCCGCATAAACATGTGTTACTAAATCCTTCACCAGAAGCTGGTAGACTAACTGGCTTTATCTCAAGACAGAAGTTTTGTGATGCTGGTAGGCAAACACAACATAACTACATATCAGAAGACTCAGAGGGGTCCGAGAGAGGATACAATTTATATCACAATTCAAATAAATATTAAAACGGTAAATAAGCGACAAATAGCACATTAGGCTTCAAAACACAATAATATCTTAAACACGATAAAAGCCAAACAAAAATCAATATACAAAGCTCGAATTCTTATTAATTATTCTCCAGCAGAGTCGCCATGGCGGTCACACCTCTTTTTTCTGCACACGACCCTATTACGGGGTTTAGTTAGAAGAGTTTTTCCAATTGAAGTGACGTTTTGAAAAGGGATTATTTATTATTTAGATTCGCCACTTGGAATTAAGTTTTGGTGTTCCAAGTCACCTATTATTTGAATCCCCTTTCAAAAGGAAGGTTTGACTCTTGATTATGGTCTACGAAAACAGAAGACTGAGTAAGGAATTCTGTTGACCGAGGGGAAGGTGTAAGGCACCCCTCAAGTCCCGTTGTTCTAGCACGGTCGCTTTTATTGACTAATGTAAGGCTTAAATTAGTTCTGGACTATTTTTGTATTTTTATTGATTATGACTTTTTTATTACCGCTTAATTAAGTTTTATATTTTTTATTAATTATTTTAACCTAGATGTGGTAAGCACACAAGGTACTTCCTTGAAATTAAATATTAATCCAAGGTACGGAAGGTACACATGGTTATAACACAATTATTTTAAGTTTAAAGGCATCAAGACGTAGAATGCACACATGATCTTTTTATTATTTAAGCATATCAATCCAAGGTTTGGGTATGAACACATGGACTAATAGCGTATTTAGAATATCTAATTATTTTATCTCTTTTATATTCGAGATACATAATTGTCTATTTTTATTATTTGGCCTAATATTTTTAGAGTTAATGTGTAGTATTTATTTTACGAAAATAAATGAGCCAGCTTATAGCTTCATTAACATTGAGCATAGAATCTTTTTTATTTTTTAACCCACTATTTGATTTATTACATTAATCCACATAACCTAACTACTAATAACTTACCAGTAATGCAACATCATCGATAGTGTAAGAAAAATATTCAAACTATTTAAAACAAAATAGGGAAAATGCATAAAAACCACCCCATCCTATGACCAAATTGCCAACTATACACCTTCCCTTTACGGGAATCCTATTACCCCCCTGAACTAATTTAAAATGTAATTATTTACCCCTTAAAAATCAACCACCAGATGCGTGCAAGGTGGTGAAATACACGCGCCTGGAGTTCTGAGAACAACCATTTCTGGCGGATTTTCAGCTATTTTTTAGCCATTGCAAGGTTAAATGACATTGATACATAAGTAAGTTACTCTGTATCAATTTTCGTAGTTTGACAGCCATTAGTTCTCGATGGATTATGATTAAAACTACAAAAATTGACTACGATTCGTTGGATTAATTTCCAATTTTCTAACACATGAACTAGAAAATTCACATATTTAGGATGAATTTATTTTACTATATCCAACATCCCCTTTAAACT
>MU789537.1:14312-25139 GCA_026770625.1 Nicotiana glauca
AGAGTCTATGACCTCACAATTAACCCAACAAGGATTTAGGATGGACCCATGAGAATGGTAGTCCCAAGTAACGGGTTAAACCTTGAGAGAGTAATTACCCAACTTGAACCTTAAAGTTGCTTGGGCAAATTAGCCTACCCAATTGGTCTCGAGAGAGTCAATTGGGCAAAATCACTCTCTCTACCGAGAGGTGTGAGAGTGAGTGTTAAAGTGCAACGGTTATCCATATTCCCTTTAATTATCATCCTTGTATTAGAATTCTATACCCATTAATTAGTCACATAGGTGAGTGCTATGACCCTAGTGCTTTTCTCTTATTGCATACAACTAGCATCATTACTTAGCAAAATTTAGTTTACAACTGTAGTTGATAGATTTAGTTGATAAACAAAAGAAAAACCAAAAATGACAGAAGCAAAAATTAGAAGCCAAAACACATTTCTAGACTTCACAAATACTCGACTCCCAAATCTAGCTCCCTGTGGATATTGACCCCGATACCGATATTCGGTAAAAGTAATTAGCGCCCACTCTTCCTAAGGGTTGAGTCCGCTTCAATCAGCCACCAATATCAAAAACTGAGCAAGCAGGGGAATGAATGACAGTTTCCTTCCTAGGAAAGGCAAAGCTAAGATAGCCAATCAAGACACGCACTAGGCTGGTGCAAATCTATCCCCCAGGAATAAATGTTCGAATGTATGATGATGTGTCAGGTAATTACCTCAATACTCAACCTTTAAGTTATGTTAACAAATAGATATTAACTAATATTCCTAATACATTACCTAGCACAGTACAATCTGACCTTAATAATGAAAAAAATTTTACCAGCAAAACTCAAGTTGCTAAGCCGAATGATGAGGGTGAAAGTGGTTTAGCTAAACCAGTGAAGCAACACAAGGTCTTTGGAAAAAAAGGAAATCAATAAAGAAAATCAAAAAATAAATATTTTGCATGAGGAACAAGCTGTCCTCCTGACAAATGTCACAGACGTAGCACCAAATTCAGGCATGATTAGTGGAGAAAATCTTTTGCTTAATACTATTGAATTGGATATCTCCCAATTCGGGAGGCGCGACCGGCGCTCAATCCAGTGAACCCAACTGAGCAAGCTTTACCGAACACTTTCTATCCCAAATCAATATGAATACGGAACTCATGCCTTTCATTAATTTAGACGAGAACACATGTTGCATACTACAACATTGGTTCATTTCATATCACAAAGATTTACCTTACATAAACTAGCTTCAAGGATTCTACTAGAGTTATATTTTATGGAGATCACAAGTTTAGGATTACAACATATATAGTGGACTCCCCGAACACCCGTACATAACCCACACTAGTATCTTTGGAGCCTCTAAGGATACAACAGATAAGCATAACTATGCCGGCAATAAGGCCCCGGCTATACCTCAAAAGTGGAAAGTTGTAATAACAAAAGATACACCATATAGCCCCATTGAAGAAAAAGGGGCTCACCGAGACTTCGAGTAGAAAAACGCTCTACTACACACGATCGGCACTATCTGCTATGGAGCCACCTACAATCATAACACGAATGTAGCGCGCCCGACAAAAGGGACGTCAGTACATTTGAATTGTACTGGTATGTATAACTAAACACCATTCAACTAGAAAGAACTATCAAACAGATACAAGTAAATAATATGGGAAATCAAAGATGTAATTCATATAATCTTTCATACAATTTCCAAAACATAGATTAGGGCATTTCTGTCATGTGTTCACCACTGTTCTCAATACCACCGCCATCTCGAGTGGAGTCCGGTCACGACCCGACCGGCTAGGTCACCTCATTGGAGGCATTACTCTCAATCAATATTTCTTTATTCCACACATATCATAACAATACCTAGGCACTCATGAACACCATCATCACATCATTTTCCATTTTCAATATTCAATTTACAAGTTGTGATCATAGACCCATATATCAAAGATAATTCAAGTTGCAATCACAGGTAAGTGAGCACGTAGCTAGCATGAATAATTCTTTGTATCGATGTTGGCTTATAGCCCAAGTATTACAACACATAACTGTACTTTTTCATCATTCTCTAATTATCAAGATTGGTACATTATTCACATTGAGGCACATCTTTCACGAATATGTACAGATATATGCAAATCGTTAATGTGTAATAACAATCAATACACTAGCCAATTCAACTCTTACCATACTTTCATAAATGACAACGAAGCTCAATTTCTAATAAAAAAGGGGTTTTAGTCATACATACCTCAATAAAGCGTTCCTTACTCTTTTACAAATTTTCGAAACTCTTAGCACTTTGATCTATTGAGTAAGAATTACAAGTTAAATTGAGAATTAAAGATGAGATTGAGACTCTAGCTTGGTTCAAGCATATTGACAAACCCTAGAGGTGCAATGTGATCTTAGGCCCCTTTTTGAGAGCAATTTATATCATTTTGTACCCCTCTTTAATTCACCACCTCCAACTACTCTAAGGTTTGATATGCATGCAAGGAATCCATTGTTATACCCATGAATCACCTCACTAGTGACCCCTTATATCTGAGAATAAAACAAATAAGAGTTGGGGTGATGAAGTCTTACCTCTTGAGATGAAGGTCTAGGGGTCTTCACTTGATTTTCTTCAAGGATTTAGCCATATCTTATGGAGTAATTTGATGGGGAGACTTTCCCTCTCTAGAAACCCACTCTCTCCCTCTAGAAAGGCTTGGAAGAATGCTTAAAATGAGCTATAACACCGGATATATCGATATGGAGGTCGGGTTAAAAATTAAAAAATTGGAGCCCCGAGTTAATGCGATCGCAGAGTAAACATGCGGTCCGCATAATGGACCGCAAAATGCTCCCCAGAAATTGGACACTCTGACTGAGTCTGCGGCAAGAATGCGGTCCGTATTTACGTTCTGCGGCCGCAAAGTGCACCGCAGAACTGACCCTTACAAAATTCAAAGGAAAACATGCGACGACTCATTTCGACCGTATAGCTGACTTCAATTTTAACCAACATTCTGACTAAGTCTGCAGCAGATATGCGGTCCGTATACCGAATTTGCGACCACATTCTGGACCACATTTCTTGCATTTTTCTGGAAACTTATTCTTGACTTTTTAATGAATTATTCAATCCAAAAAGGTCCGCGCCACGGAGAGCTTATGAATTTCTAACACATGCTCCTAACTTGGCACCACGGAATCCGGGTTTTCGAGTAGGAATTTCACGGGGCCTTACATCCTCCCCCACTTAAGATCATTCATCCTCGAATGAGGATCGAGGTTCACTTATTAACAATTTTAGTACAATCTTTTCCTCTTCACAACCCGAAACAAGTTGACAGTCCCCAAATTTAGCTAACTCCCTAGATTTCCGAAATTTTTTCCAGAGTTTCCTTTGTATATAGGCTTTTCCCACCTGTCAGAGAGCCCCAGAAATATACCTTAACAGCATAAACATATTCATAAGCATAGTATAACTGGCACAATATCAACCATGGCCATATATGCAACCATATTACCAAAAAGAGGACGGTTTTACATAAGTCCAGCCAACAAATACGGTTTTGAAGGAGATAAATGCACAAAAGTTATTACATGATTATTCAAACAAGTGTGGATACTTCTTCTTCATTTCATCCTCGGCTTCCCAAGTAGCTTCCTCAACGTGCTGGTTCCGCCATATTACTTTCACGGATGTAATTTTCCTATTGAATTGGATATCACCCATACCACCACCAATCCGACAACCAAGGAAGTGATCAAGTACTCTAATAATAATAATTACTTAACCATTAATAATAACACTCCTATTATGCATGCATCTCCCAACCCTCACAACCAATCTTCCCTAAAACACTTGGAACACAAAAGTAGACAAGTGGCGGCGGATATATCTATGCAAAATCTTGATATATACCACACGCAACAGCCTGCCCAAGCTATACAAATAGAACCAATTATTAACGACACACCCAATCACCTTACTAGCACTCCTCCTATAAATATACAAGCCTACAAAAATGTAAACACCTCCACTAACACTAAAAAGGAGATATCGTTTGTTACAAATGATTCATCTCTCTCGCAATCCAAACATGAACAACCTACCAAATCTCCCACCTCAATTCCCCTCAAATCCGGTGATCTATGCTCAGCCACCAAGCCCACCCAACCACATACCACAATCGTGGGTGGAACTAGGGCTACAGGGCCATGCAGTATCCTTCAACATGGAGATCAATGGGCAGGAATCCACTCTCATCATCCAGAACACTCACTTCCTAGCCCAGTTGATCTCAGAAGGGATGAGCTTAGCCATGAACAATTATGTAAACCAAATATAGATGAACAATATTCTTCAACCACTAGCCCCATCAATGAATCCAAACCTAGTCAACAACATGCAACAAATATGGAACATTCCACACAACCCAAACCATCAAATACTCTAAAACCCACCACTGAATCTTCCTTTTTTTTTTCTCCGGAGGATCTAATCCTCTTGAATCCAGTGTTCACATAATGGTCTGTCCAGGCAATGCACAACCAACAACATGACCCACAACCAGATCCAATGGTCGAGCAAGTACCACCACAAAATATGCCAAACCAAGAAGGGATACACGAGGAAGGTGAGGAGATGGAAAACTTGCCACACTTGGGGGAGCCAGCAATGGCTTTTTCAAGCCTAATCGAGGTAAAAATACTGATATTCAGGGAGATTCTAGACAGGAAGTCTATCTTCAGTTGCCCAGTGATACTATACAAATACTCACTGGACATTCGACCTCCACAAGACCCAACTGTGGGGAAGAATGTAGTGATCTTAGTTCCTTTCCTAAGGATGATTCTAAACAATAACCCCCCCCCCCCAACAACATCCCCATGCATCAGCCTAACAACATAATATTTTTGAATGTTAGAGTTGCAAATAATGCATTTCAGTAGGAATTTTAGGGAACTCATGGACACCCACAGACCTTGTTTGGTTGCACTCTTGGAAACAAAAATGGAGAGCCACTTATCTATCCTTGATGCTTTTAGCTTTACTGAGATGATAGAGGTTCCATCAGTAGGGCAGAGTGGAGGCTTTGTAATTCTGTGGAACAACGAAATGGCAACAGTCAACAACTTTACTAGAAATAGGCAAGCCATTCATGCAATGATCGAGGTACAACCTAAAAACTTGTCATGGTTATTTACTACAATTTATGCTAATATTGATGTTCATTATAGGTGTATGTTATGGGATAATCTAAGAAGTATCTACGACCACTACAAAGGCCCCTGGTTAGTGGTAGGGGATTTCAACAAAGTTATTAATAATAGTGACAAATATGGGGGTAGGAATATAAACCAAAAAAGAGAAACTTCCCTAGTAGATTGCCTAAACTATTGTAAACTAGTTGATTTGGGTTTTAAAGGGTGTAAGTACACTTGGTCAAACCATCATAGGAAACGATAGGGCCTGATAATGAAAAGGCTAGATAGGATTTACTCTAATGATGAATGGTTACAGGCTTATGTCAACGTAACCATAACTCATCTACCAAAAATTCATTCAGATCACAAACCTATACTGATTAACCTTAATAATAGAATAAATTATAATAAGGACAGACCTTTTAGAATAGAAACTTATTGGTGCACACATCCGGATTTCAGACGGCTTGTTTCTACTAGCTGGGAAAACAAAGACCTAATGGGAGGGACTGAATTATTCCAAAAAGAGGTGTTAGATTGGAAAAATATTACCTTTGGAAATATTTTTGCAAGAAAAAAAACTCCTAAAAAGAATTGATGGGATTCAAAAATCTACTAACTACCAAACCAGTTATTTCCTTCAGGACCTAGAAACTAGTGTAACTGAGGAATATAACAGAATTTTCAAACTGGAAGAAGACTACTGAAAAATTAGGTCTCGAGTTAATTGGTTAAACGAAGGGGATGCTAATACTCAATTTTTTCATATAAAAGCTACTAATAGGAGGAGAAGAAATAATATTGTGTTCTTTAAAGATAACTTAGGAAATTGGATTGAAGACCAATTCTCCATAATGAATCATGTAAATCAGTACTTCTCCAACATTTTCACAACATCTCACGATAGAACTGACTGGAAGTTAATTAAGAATGATGTTGCTAATTTCACCTAGAGTGATCTCTCAATCCTAGACAGTCCTTTAACAAATCAAGAGGACTTGAGGCAGCACTATTGGTGGAGGCGGATGAAGAAAGATATAGTTGGTTATGTGTCTAGATGCCTCAATTTCCAGCATGTGAAGTATGAGCACCAACGACCCGGTGGGTTGCTTCAGCAGATAGAGATTCTGGAGTGGAAATGGGAGCGCATCACCATGGATTTTGTATCTGGACTCCCACGGACCTTGAAGAAGTTTGATGCCATTTGGGTAATTATGGATCGGCTGACCAAGTCCGCTCATTTCATTCCTGTGTGTACTACTTATTCATCGGAGCGGTTGGCAGAGCTTTATATTCGGGAGATCATCCGTCTGCATGGTATTCTAGTTTCTATTATTTCAGACAGAGGTACTCAATTTACATAGTGGTTCTGGAGAGCCGTGACACAGATGCTAGGTATTCGGGTGGAGTTGAGCACAACATTTCACCCCAGACAGACGGACAGTCCGAGCGCACCATTCACATTCTTGAGGATATGCTCCGTGCGTGTGTGATTGAGTTTGGAGGGTCTTGGGATAAGTTCTTTCCATTGGCAGAGTTTGCTTATAACAACAGTTATCAGTCCAACATTCGGATGGCGCCGTATGAGGCTTTATATGGTAGGAGGCGTAGATCTCCGGTGGGTTGGTTTTGAGTCGAGTGAGGCCAGGCTATTAGGCACGGAGTTGGTTCAGGATGCATTGGAGAAGTTTAAGATGATTCAGAATAGACTCCATACGGCCCAGTCCAGACGGAAGAGCTACGCATATAGGAAGGTTCATGATGTTTCGTATATGGTTGGTGACGGGTTCTGCTTCGGGTTTCACCTATGAAAGGCGTCATAAGGTTTAGGAAGAAAGGAAAGTTAACTCCAAGGTTTATTGGCCCGTTTGAGATTTTGAGGCGAGTTGGGGAGGTTGCTTATGAACTTGCCTTACCTCCCAGTTTGGCCGGAGTTCATCCGGTATTTCATATTTCGATGCTCCAGAGGTATCACGGTGACCTGTCGCACGTGTTGGATTTCAGTTCAGTCCAGTTGGACAACGATCTATCCTATGTTGAGGAGCTAGTGACTATATTGGGCAGACAGATCAGAAAGTTGAGGTCAAAGAACATTGCTTCAGAGAAGGTTCAGTGGTGGGGTCAGCCGGCTGTGGAGGCAACTTGGGAGAGCGAGCAGGATATGCACAGTAGTTATACTCATCTTTTCGCTACTTCAGGTATGTTCTCTATGCTCGTTCGAGGACGAACGAATGTTTAAGTGTAGGAGGATGTGATGACCCGGCCGGTCGTCTTAAGAATTAATGCCCCGATCACCTATTAACTACTTCCCCTAAGTTCATTTCTGCTATTTTGGTTTGCCGGGATGTTCGGTGTTGGGTATCGGAGAGTTTTGGGACACTTTGTCCCTAAATGAGAGCTTAAGTGTTGAAAAGTAGTCCGTAGTCGGGACAGTGTGAAAACAACCTCGGAATTAAAATCTGATGGTTCCGTTAGCTCCGTTATGTGATTTCGGGGTTGGGAGCGTGTTCGGAATATATTTTGGAAGTTCGTAGCTCATATAGGCTTGAAATGCCGAAGTTTGAATTTTTGAAATTTCCGGTCCGATATTGAGTTTTTTATCCGAGGGTCGGATCGGAATTTCAGAAGTTGTAGTAGCTCTGTCATGTCATTTGGGACGTGTGTGCAAAATTTTAGGTCATTCGGACGTGTTTTGGTTAGGTTTTTGATCGAAAGTGTATTTTGATGAAATTTGAAGTTCTTAGGCATAAATCCTTGATTTAATCGAGTTTCCGACATTGTTTTAGGTAGTTTAAGGGTTGGAACAAGTTTGAATGAGGTATTAGGTGTTTTTGGTGCTTTTGGTTGAGGTCCTGGGGACCTCGGGATGATTTCAGATGATTGACGGAAGGATTTTGGGAGTTAGGAGATATCAGATTTTGTTGCTTCTGGTATTTCCGCATCTGCGGCTTGGGAATTACAGATGCATACCGTAGATGCAACGTGGAGGACCGCAGAAGCGGGTTTGGTCAAGGTCTTCAGTTTCCGCAGATGCGGTGCGTGTTCCACAGAAGCGGGTCCGCATCTGCGAGGTCTTAACTGCAGAAGCGGATTTCGGGGCCTTTTAATGAAACTGCAGAAGCGGTTGTTTTTTGCAGAAGCGGAAAAAGTGAAAGCCGAAGAAGCGACACTTGTTCCGCAAAAGCGGGACCGCAGATGTGGTCCCTTGTCTGCAGAAGCAGAAACCACTGTTCAGAAATAGAGATTTCGAGGGTTAATTTTCAAAAGTTAGAAAAATCAAATTTGAGCTCGGGAGAGGGCGATTTTGAGAGGGTTTTGAAGAGGAGATTATTAGGTAACGTTTATTTAATCCTTTCTAGTTATATTTCATAAATATGTAGTTAAGTCCATCGCTTAAATTCAAATTGAGGATCAAAATTTGGAAAAATTGGAAGAAACTTCTTAGGCCAAAATTTTTAGGTTTTGAGTGGGTGTTTGACCACCGATTTGGGAGATTTTTATATGGTTAGACTCGTGAGAGTATGAGGGTTCTGAAAATATAAAAATTATCCGATTCCGAGACGTTGTCCTGAGGGGCATTTTGGTTATTTTATCTAAATTAGCGTCTTAGCTTTAAATTAAATAGTAGAATCTATTTTTTGAGGTGCTATTTACGATATGTAATTAAATTGAATAGATTTGGGCCATTTTGAGTCGGATACTCGTGGAAAAAGCTTGGTTTCTGGTTGATTTTGAGCCGGTTCGAGGTAAGTGGCTTGTCTAACTTTGTGCGGGGGACATTTTTCCCTTAGGATTTGATATTTGGTATTTGAGTGCCTTGTACGTGATGTGACGAGTGCGTACTTGACCTAATTGTTGAAAACCCGATTTATACTTAAGGTATTGAGACTGAGTTTCCTTCATATTGCCTTATTTTACTTGCAATTATAACATGTGTTAGATTAGAAAAGCATGTTTAGTTGATTCAATTTGCCTAATTATTTAAGTTGCCTTGACTGTACTACGTGATGGACTATGGGATGATATCCCGGGAGATCCACTAGACAGTTGAGAAAATGACTACAGAACGGTAACCTGGGAGATCCTCATTGTTACCATTTGGTATTGAGCTGTGCATATTCCGTGTTTACTCTGTTCTTTGTGTAGTTGTCATTGCCCTGTTTAACCTATCTATTCTCACTGCTGCACTCATTATTACTGTCAGTTTTCATATTGTTAATTCATATTATATTGTTTAACCTCAGTAGGGCCTTGACCTTCCTCGTCACTACCCAACCGAGGTTGGTCTTGGCACTTACTGAGTACCGCTGTGGTGTACTCATGCCCCTTCTGCGCATGTTTTTCATGTGGAGATTCAGGTACCTTCACCCAGGCGTACTATCCTCGAGGTGGAGAGATCTAGCGGGAACTTCGAGGTATATCTGTCGCGTCCGCAGACCAGGAGTCTCTATTCTATTCCAGCTTTAGTAGTTAATCTATTCCTTTCTTTCAGTTATTTAGACATTCTGGAGTTAGAGCATCGTATTACATTTCTATTAACCTGTGGTTCCAGTGAGTTTTCAGGTTTTGGGGATGAGATTTTAGACTTCTTTGAGTTGTATATGCCAAGTGGCACTTATATACCGTTTCCTTCTAATTTTGCTTGATTTAATTAAATATTTTCGCAAGTTATATTACTTTTCGCATTCTTACCTAGTCGTAGGGAATATGTGCCATCACGACATGTTCACGGAGGACGAACTGGGGTCGTGACAATACCATATCAACTTTCTATAGAAGAGGACATGCATGAGGATTTAAGAGAGAAACCAATCAGAGAAATTTCCATTGTCTTTCTCGATTGGAGAAGAAGAAGTTAACTAAGAAAAAAATACACCTAGTCTAATATATAGACAGCTACTAACACTCCATTAGTTAAATTAGTTACTAACTTTTAATTTATACACTTTAACCCCTAAATTTTCTGTACATACATGTACTATCCCGGCTCTATAGCTTAATCTGTCCATACAAGGATGATTTTCTAAGACGGTTACAAATTGATTATTTTTGAATAGGAAAAAAATAATTCTACAAAGATTTGTGAAATTAGCCGTGTAAGTAGAAGAACATTTCTAATGTACCATAAATTGATCTCCCTAGCTGGTTAGCAATTTCAAGTTAGATCCAAATTTATAGAGCTCAATCATCCCCAATTTCTTTCAAATTCCGTTTCTATATGGCCTCTATATAGGCTGTTAAGACGAATATGAGATTGATTATTTCAATCATCGAGTTTCTATATTTATAGAAGAATGATCACGTATGAATAATTGTAATTTTGAATACAAGAAAAAGATCTCTCTGTAATTATAGAAATAAAAGTTCCTTATTCTTTCTTCTTCTTTTATTTTTACAGTCAAATTTCTCTTTAACATGCTCGACAGTTCTAATATTTTTTTTGGTTGTTATAGCAATCGATTGTTATAAACCTATAACTATATTTAATATTTAAATATTATTTGTCTAATATGGACAGGTTAAGATCGTCTAAAAACTAATTTTCTTTAACTTTTAATGTTATAAAAGATAATATATATATATATATATATATATATATATATATATAT
>MU789537.1:25906-56620 GCA_026770625.1 Nicotiana glauca
ATTCTAAAACAACTCAAAAATTAAATCTTTCAAGTTTGATAGAAGAAATCAATAATAGTAGTTTATTTCGTAGATTCAGTCTTTTAATGGTGAAGAACACTTGAATTGATGAAGATTTTGGCCCAAAATTTTCAGCAAATAAAGGTATCCATGTCTTTCCTCAAGACAATCCTTTTTTTTTTAGCGGAAAAGGATACTTATATTATATATAATATTGTAGGGCTAGAGCCCGTTAACATTGTCATTATACCACATCTTCTGGGAATGCCACATAGCTCAGACGTTATGGCAAACCCTAGGGGTGTCCATAAACAATAATGGGACGGCTAATCTATGGCTAGAGTTATTATTAAACACTATTTTAAATAGGTTAATATATCACTAGGGTTGAGACTACTCCAAATGAAACTTGGAAAAAGGTTCTACCATTTGCTCTTTGGGGCATTTGGGACAGCAGAAACAATAATAACATCAACAACCAAACCTCTCACATTAAAGTCAAAAAGATTATTGATCAAGCAATTGAATACACATTACTTACAACCAAGAATACTACTTACAACAAGGTCATAAGGATAAAGATCAAATGGGAGCAGCCACTGAAAGGTTGTCTCAAGGTCAACATAGATGGTGCATTCAAAAGCAACTGTCTGGAAGGGGGCATCAGTGGAGTAATTCGTGATTCCAAGGGGAAATGGAAGACAAGATTTTTTAAGAAAATCCAAGCAACCTCACCGATACAAACGGAACTCCAAGCTCTTCGGCATGCTTTACAATTAATTATCAGGGAACATATATTTCCAGTAGAAGTAGAAACTGATGCCACAGAGGTCATACGCATCATTAGTGAAGATTACCCTACTAATAATAATTTAATTTACAAATGCAAGTTGTTAATGGAGGAGGCATCCAGGTAGGGGACAATATCACTGAAGCATAGCTTCCGCGAAGGGAATTTGGTGGCATATCTTTTGGAAAAGTCAACATTAATGGTAACTAGCTACAATAAATTATGTACTTTTGTTTTACCACCTGAACTTGTTGTGAATGTATATGACAAAGATCAGGATGAGTATGTATATGCTAGAAACTGTTCTAGTGACCAATGTGAACGTATAGCTGCTCTAAGGAATGACAGTGCCTTGCGAGGCATAGTGTTAGGTTATGATGTGATATATAGATTCATTGTTGGCCTTATATATTGGGCATGTTGGATCAATATTAATACCAATTTTAGCAAGATAGCCTCTTGTGGCTCGTCTCTTATGGTAGAGCTTCCGAATGAAAAACTTAATCTTGTTAGAGCAATGTAGCTTCCAAATCCAAAGAGGATGTTGTGAATATACCACTAGGGTTGAGACTCCAAATGAGATCATTTGGGGGAGCACTATGGCAATCTCTATCAAGTGCATACATACTGTTTGTGACTAGTTGGGAAGGTCGAAAGAATTTTTTTTCTAAGTTCTACTCTTTTTTATCCCAGATATCATTAATAGTTAACTTATCCTCTCTTTTTTTCAAAGGCCTTGAAATGCTATTAAGAAGACTTTCAATATTTGGAATCCAATTTGTGTCCCAGATATTCATATGGTAATGTCTATCTACTGGCTACCTAATGCCCTTATGGCATATAGTCTAACCCGTTAGGAGGCTTTTCCAAGTGATTGAGGAACCATTTATTCTCCTTCTTTTTTCATAAATGCTAAAGAGTATTTTAGCCCATAAAGAGTTTGTATTAGTCAGGATTCTCCAAGCCAAGCCTGTTAGAAGGGCTAGGTTTTTTTATTTAGCTTTCTTGATCTGCAAGCCTCCATTTAACTTAGTGTTTGTGATTGTATTCCAGTAAATTAGGTGTAGTTTCCTCTTATCCCTCGTAGTCCCCATAGGAAGTCTCTCTGTATCTTGTCTATTTTTTGAAGTATTTTTGTGAAAAGTAGACTTATTTGCATAAGGTGGTTTGGTAGTGTATTTAGAGTAGATGTTATTAAGGTGCACTTTCCTGCCATGTTAAGCCACTTAGCATTCCAATTGTTTAATCTAGCACGTATTTTATCAAGTAATGGTTAGCAATCCTTACGCCTAGGTTAGTTATTTAACACTGAAAACCCTAGGTAATTACCAAAGCTATTACTGATAGTAATCCCAAGCATGTGAGTAGCCGTGTCCCTCGTGTGTTTATTACAACTTCTAGACATGAACATTTTAGATTTAACTTTATTGATGCTTAGACCGGATAGATTGCTAAAATCTTAAAGGTTTTCTGCTTAGCTTAACCCATAAAAGTTAAATCGTCTGCAAAAAATAAATGAGATAGTAGAGGGGTCCTAGGATTGATTTTTATAGGCACTCAATTCCTTATATCTACTTGTAGTTAATGTCTTTGGAAAGCATATCCATAGAAAGTATGAATATGTAGGGTGACATGGGGTCTCCTTGTCTAATCCCCCATATTGGGGTGAATTCTTTAGTTTTATTCCCATTAACTAGAATTGAAATTGTACTTGTAGTAACACAACTAAGGATAAGGTCACGAATTTTCCTTGGAAATTTAAAAAATCTAAGTGTTCGATATATATAAGACCATTCCAATTTATCGAACGCTTTTTCCAAATCAAGCTTTAGAACAAAAGTTTCCTTTTCTTTGGCTAGATTAAATTTTTAGAGAACTTCTTGGATGCTGATAGCATTGTCACTAGCTCTCCTCCCCTTTATAAAGTTAGCTTGTTCTATATTGATCAGTTGGTTAAGAAAAAGCTTAATTCTGTTGGCGATCACTTTATAGATTATGTTGCAAAGACTTATTGGTCTAAAATTCCTCAGTGTATTAGCATTTTTAATTTTTGGAATTAGGCAAATATAGGTCTTGTTCACCTCCCGGTGCATTGTTGATGTGTTAAAAATGTTTTAGCATAGATTTATTACCTTGCTACCTAATATGTGCCAAAATCTTTGGAAAAAAGAAGATGTAGTCCATCAAGGCCTGGTGCCTTATATGGCTTGAAGGAAACATAGCTTTTCTAATTGATACATCTTTGCGGCACCTGGATGGATGGAATACCGTGAACTATGGTCCTATGCTAGAATCAACTCTCGAAGTCCATCAACATTGGGCACACAAATTCGGCCCTACATCCTCAATACCCTGTCATCTCCGATGGTCAGATCTCTGGTAGCTCCACGCTGAACCTTGTCCTTAAGGACAAGAAAATGAGGGTCTTCATACTGCTGCTCCCTAATACGATCAAATAAGGAAGACCGGGAAACCACACAACCTAGAACCCGACTGGGCTCCGAAAGATCCAATATCACAAACTGATTGGCTAAGGCCTGAAAATCCATCGCCATAGGCCTCTCTGAAGATGGTAAATATGTCAAACTCCCCAAACTCTCCGTCAGGTGATTCAAGGCATCCGCCACCACATTGGCCTTGTCCGGATGATATAGGATAGTAATATCATAATCCTTCAGCAACTCTAACCACCTCCTCTGACGCATATTTAAATACTTTTGCTTGAGTAAGTGATGCAAGCTTCGATGGTCAGTATAGGTCGCACAAGGCACACCGTACAAATAATGATGCCAGATCATCAAAGTCATGGACAAGGTAATTCTTTTCATGTAACTTCAACTGTCTGGATGCGTAGGCAATCACCCTACCGTACTTCATCAACACCGCTCCAAGGCCAACTCTCGAGGCGTCACAATAAAAAGTATAAGACCCCGAACCGGTAGGCAACATCAAAATTGGGGCTATAGTCAAAGCTGTCTTGAGCTTCTGAAAGCTCGCCTCACACTCCTCTGTCCACTGAAATGGGGCACCCTTCTGGGTCAATCTAGTCATAGGGGCCGCAATCGATGAAAATCCCTCCACGAAGCGACGGTAGTAGACCGCCAAACCAAGGAAACTGCGAATCTCTATAGCTGAGGACGACGTGGGCCAACTCTGTACAACCTCTATCTTCCTCAGATCCACCCGAATACCCTTACTCGAAATCACGTGGCCTAAGAATGCCACAGAACTCAGCCAAAACTCACATTTTGAGAACTTTGCATATAACTTCTTCTCCCTCAAGGTCTGAAGCACGGTCCTCAGGTGATGCACATGATCTTCCCAACTCCGGGAATACACCAGAATATCATTAATAAAAATAATAACGAACTAGTCAAGATATGGTCTGAACATACTGTGCATCAAATACATGAAAGTCGTTGGGGCATTGGTCAGCCCAAATGACATAACAAGGAATTTGTAATGACCATACCGAGTCCTGAAGGCATTCTTCGGGATATCTGGCTCCCGAATCTTCAACTGATGATAGCCCGAGCGCAAGTCAATCTTAGAAAACACCTGTGCGCCCTAAAGCTGGTCAAATAGATCATCAATACGAGGAAAAGGATAACGGTTCTTCACTGTAACCTTGTTCAACTGGCGATAATCAATACACATACGCATAGAACCATCCTTTTTCTTCACAAACAAGACAGGAGCACCCCACGGTGAAACACTTAGTCGAATAAAACCCTTATCAAGCAATTCCTGTAACTGATACTTCAACTCCTTCAACTCAGGAGGAGCCATACGATACGGAGGAATGGAAATGGGCTGAGTGCCCGGCAATAGATCAATGCCAAAATCAATGTCTCTATCAGGCGGCATGCCCGAAAAATCAACTGGAAACACATCAGGATAATCCCGTACCACTGGGACTGAATCAACAGAAGGGGTATCAGCACTTACATCTCTCACATAAGCTAAATACGCGGCACACCCTTTCTCAACCATACGATGAGCTTTAAGGAAAGAGATAACTCTACTAGGAGTGTGATCTAAAGTACCACTCTGCTTAATACGCAGAATACCTGGCATAGCTAGCGTCTTGGTCTTGGCGAGACAATCAAGAATAGCAAAATGGGGTGACAACCAGTCCATGCCCAAAATAATGTCAAAATCAACCATACCGAGTAACAATAAATCTTCTCTGATCTCAAAACCATGAATAGTAACCAAACATGACTGATAAATGCGGTCCATAATAAGAGAATCCCCTACAGGAGTAGAAATATAAATGAGGGCACTCAATGAATTCCGAGGCACACCCAAATGCGGAGCAAAGTAAGAAGACACATAAGAATAAGTAGAGCCTGTATCAAATAGAATTGATGCCTCTCTGTGAAAAACCAGTATAATACCTGTAATGACGGAGTCAGAGGCAACAACCTCGGTACGAGCAGGAATAGCATAATATCTGGCCCCGCCCCTCTCTTGAAGGTGACCTATATCTCCCCGACCTCTGCCCCTAGCCGGCTGGGCAAGTGGGGTAGCAGCTGGAGCTGTGACCGTGGCCTGAGAACTCCGAGGAGCACGTTGTGGCTGAGCAGTCTGTGAAGATGCACCCCTACCAAGTCTAGGGAAGTCCCTAACCATGTGGCGTGTATCACCATACTCGAAAAAAGCTTTGGGAGGATGCGGTGGCTATGACTGACTAGGACCAGGTCTGCTAGCTGGCCTCTGGAAGCACCCCGCGCAGGAGGCGCGCTAGAAACTGGAGGTGCATAGTAAGGCTCCTAAGGTATAGGCGGAGCTGGAGAACTGCTGACTGCTGGAAGCGCTGAATGAACGGGGAGACCCACAAAACCGCTACCATGCCGACCTGTTGCTGGGGTACGGGCACCAGAGTAGTGGCCCGACTCTCGAGACCTCTTGGCCTTTCTCTCTACTCGCTCCCTGGCGAGCATACCATCGATCCTCCTAGCAATGCTCACTACCTGCTGATAATGAATGTCTATATCTAACTCTCGAGCCGTGCTAGATCTGATGGGTAGGATAAGACCCTCAATGAACCTGCGAACTCTCTCCCGAACTGTAGCAACCCAGGCCGGTGTATGCCTGACCAATCTGGTATAGTGGATAGCGTACTCTGAAACGGTCATAGCACCCTAGTGCAAATGCTCAAACTTTGCGCGCCATGCATCCCTGAGACTCTGGGGGACAAACTCTCTCATGAACATATCTGAGAACTGGGTCCAAGTTAGTGAAGCAGCCTCGACTAGATTGTCTATCTCATAAGTCCGCCACCAATCATAGGCGGCTTCCCGAAGCTAAAAAGCAGTGAAAGAAACCCCGCTGGACTCCACTATGCCCATAGTGCAAAGAATACTGTGACACTTCTAGAAATACCAAGGCATCATCTGATGCTAATCCACTGAATACTGGGGGATCATACTTCTTGAACCTCTCAAGTCTCCACTGCTCGTCCTCTTATGCAGCTGACCCGCCCTCGGGCTGAACTGGCACTGTAGGCGGTGCGGGAATAATCTCGGGAGCCTGCTCAACCTGCACTTACTGCTCAGGAGTGCGGACAGCGAGAGTCTGTGCTCCTCCCCCGGCCTGGGATGTGGCTGCAGCAAGGAGAAGCAACCCTGCCTGAGCCAAGGTGGTATACATACTCATGAATTGAGCCAAAGTCTCCTGGAGAGCTGGAGTAGTAGTGGCAGTAGTAGGCGTGCCAGGTGCCTGAGCTCCGGCTGGATCTGCTGGTGGTGCCTCAGCGGCAGCTCGTATAGGTGCTCTAGCTGCACCACATGCGCGTCCACGACCTCTCCCCCGGCCCCAGCCCCGGCCTCTGACGACTGCAGTAGGGGGCGCGAGTGCCTGATCATCTCGAGTAGCACGTGTCCTCACCATCTGTGAGAGAATAGAAGTCAGAAGTTTAGAATTGATGTCAAAAATATCGCACGACAAGGAATTCAAATGAAATGAAGGTTTTTCCTAAATAGTTACATAGCCTCTCGTAGATAAGCACAGACGTCTTCGTACCGATCAGCGAGACTCTAAATAACCGGCATGTGTTCCGTGACTCATATGAACCTAGAGCTCTGATACCAACTTGTCACGACCCCAGTTCGCCCTCCGTGAACATGTCGTGATGGCACCTAGTCCCTACGACTAGGTAAGCGTAACAATGCGGAAAATAATATAACTTGCGGAAACATTTAATTAAAACAAGCAAAAATAGAAGGAAACAGTATATAAGTGACACTTGGCATATACAACTCAAAAATATATCGCGGAACTCTAAAATCTCATCCCCAAAACCCGAAAACTCATGGGAACCATAGGCTGATAAAAATGTAATACGCTGCTCTAACTTCAGAATGTCTAAACAACTGAAAGAAAAGGATAGATTAACTACTAAAGCTGGAACAGAATAGAGACTCCTGGTCTGCGGACATGGCAGATATACCTCGAAGTCTCCGCCTCGAGGATAGTGCACCTGGGTGGAGGTACCTAAATCTGCACATGAAAAACATGCGCAGAAGGGGCATGAGTATACCATAACGGTACTCAGTAAGTGCCAAGCCTAACCTCGGTTGGGTAGTGACGAGAAAGGTCAGGTCCCTACTGACGTTAAACAATATAATATGAATTAACAATATGAAAAGTGACAGTAATAATAGACAGGTTAAACAGGGCAATAACAACTACACAAAGAACATAGTAAACACGCAATATGTAAAACTCAATACCAAATGGTATCAATGAGGATCTCCCAGGTTACTGTTCTGCAGTCCTTTTCTCAACTGTCCAGTGAATCTCCCGGGATATCGTCCCGTAGTCCATCACATGTGTAAATCCAAAGGATCTCTCGGGATACCATTCCATAGTCCAACTATCAATGTGCGGGGGGAATCTACCGGGAATCTAACCCGTAATCCCAAAGTAAAAGTGCAGGGGGGTCTACCAGGAATATAATCCGTAGTCCCAAAGTAAACAAACAAAGGGGGGAGCTACCGGAATCCCACATCCGTAGTCCCAACATAAATGCACAACCACAACCAGAGGATACTCAGGAATGAAGTACAAAAGACAAGCAATAGGTAGTACTTGCCTAGCATGCTTCACGTAGTACAGTCAAGGTAACTTAAACAATTAGGCAAATTGAATCAACTAAACATGTTTTTCTAATCTAACACAGGTTATAATTGCAAGTAAAATAAGGCAAATATGAAGGAAACTCAGTCTCAATACCTTAAGTAAAAATCGGGTTTTCAAAAATTAGCTCAAGTACGCGATCGTCACCTCACTTACAAGGCATTCAAATACCAAATATCAAATCCTAAGGGGGAGAGATCCCCCACACAAGGTTAGACAAGGCACTTACCTCGAACCGACTCAAAATCAACCAGAAATCACGCCTTTGCCACGAGTATCCGACTCCAAAAGACCCAAATCTATTCAATTCAATTATATATCATAAATAACACCTCAAACAACAGATTCTACTATTTATTTAAAGCTAAGACGCAAATTTAGGTAAAAAGACCAAAATGCCCCTCAGGTCAACGTCTCGAAATTGGATAATTTTTATATTTTCAGAACCCTCGTACTCTCACGAGTCTAACCATATAAAAATCTCCCAAATCGGAGGTCAAACACTCACTCAAAACCCAAAAATTTCGACCTAAGAAGTTTCTTCCAATTTTTCCAAATTTTGATCCTCAATTCAAACTTAAACGATAGATTTAACTACATATTGATGAAATACAACTAGAAGGGATTAAAGAAACAGTACTGAACAATCTCCTCTTCAAAACCCTCTCAAAATCGCCCTCTCCCGAGCTCAAATTTGATTTTTCTAACTTTTGAAAACTAACCCTCGAAATCTCTATTTCTGAACAGTGGTTTCCGCTTTTGCGGACAAGGGACTGCATCTGCGGTCCCGCTTCTGCGGAACAAGTGCCTCTTCTGCGGCTTTCCCTTTTTCGGCTTCTGTGGAAAACAATCGCTTCTGCGATTTCATTAAAAGGCCCCAAAATCCGCTTCTGCGGTTAAGACCTCGCAGATGCGGACCCAATTCTGCGGAACACCCACCGCATCTGCGGAAACTAAAGACCTTGACCAAACCCGCTTCTGCGGTCCTCTACGTCGCATCTGCAGTTCCCAGCTGCAGATGCGGAAATATCAGAAGCAGCAAAATGTGATATCTCCCAACTTCCAAAATCCTTCCGTCAATCATCCGAAATCATCCCAAAGTCCCGGGGACCTCAACCAAAAGCACCAACAACACCTAATACCTCATTCAAACTTGTTCCAACCCTTAAAACACCTAAAACAACGTCGGAAACTTAATTAAATCAAGGATTACGCCTAAGAACTTCAAATTTCATCAAAATACACTTTCAATCAAAAACCTAACCAAAACAAGTCCGAATGACCTGAAATTTTGCACAAACATCCCAAATGACATGACGGAGCTAATGCAACTTCCAGAATTCCGATCCGACCTTCGGATCAAAAACTCACTATCGGACCAGAAATTTCAAAAATTCAAACTTCGGCATTTCAAGCCTAGACGAGCTACGGACTTCCAAAATACATTCCGAATACGCTCCTAACCCCGAAATCACCTAACGGCGCTAAAAAAAACCATCGGATTTCCATTTCGGGGTCATCTTCACACTATCCCGATTACGGACCACTTTTCAATACTTAAGCTCTCATTTAGGGACTAAGTGTCCCAAAACTCTCTGAAACCCAACACCGAACGTCCCGGCAAACCAAAATAGCAGAAATGAACTTAAGGGAAGCAGTTAATAGGGGATCGGGGCATTAATTCTTAAGACGGCCGGCCGGGTCGTCACAAGTATCAGAGCGGTCGATTTAATTCGCTGTGTCTTCCTTCATTCTATCGATCTCACAACTCCGACTCCGATCTTCACTTTTCAATTTTTCATTTCGTTGGTGATCGTCGTCCCAAAGCTAGGATTCTTAATTTAGAGAAAAAATGGCAGTTAATGATGGATCGATTGCTGAGATTGTGCTAGGACACACTCATCCTCTGTTTTTGCGACCTTCAGACACGTCGGGAGAGCATCTGATTGAATTCAAGCTGATAGGGACTGAGAACTACAACTTTTGATCTAGATCTATGAGAATTCAATTGTTTACGAAGAACAAAATCGAATTTATTGACGGCACCTGTAAGAAGGAGAATTTTGGGCAAAATTTGCATGATCAGCGGGAGAGATGCAATGCATTTGTGCTATCATGGATAATGATTGTTGTTACCAAAGAGCTCTATAGCACTATAGTCTATGGATTTTCTGCGTGCAATGTATGGAAAGATCTGAAGGAACGTTTTGATAAGAAAATATTTCTAGAACGGCAAAGGGCTAAATATACCCCTCTACTTTCAAATATTATTTATTTGTACCCTTCGTTATACTATTGGGTTATCCATACCCCTACCGTCATACTTTGGAACAAAAATATCCCTATATTGGATGGAGTGCCACGTGGTAGCACCAGATTAAAATGACCCATTTCATTTTTTTTACCCAACCCGTTTTACAAAAACCCAAAATCCGAACCATATTTTCATTTTTTTGTTTTTTAAAGAATTTTATTTTTGTAAAACTTAAAAAAAATTGCAAAACTTTTTTCATTTTTTAAATTGAGTAGATACTGAAAAGATTTTACAAAACAAATTGTAAAAACTGAAAAAAAAAATTGTTTTTTTAACAAAATATTTTTTTTTGTAAAAATTCTAAAAATTCAAAAAAATTTGTAACAACTGGAAAAAAAATTTAGTTTTAACAAAATATTTTTGTTTTTTTTAAAACTGAAAAAAATATTTCCAACAAAATATTTTCGTTATAAAAAAATATTTTTTTCAGTTTTTTTAAAGATTTTGTTTTTGTAAAAACGGAAAAAATATTTTTAGTTTTTTAAAAGAATTTTGTTTTGTAAAAACTAAAAAAATAAATTGGTAAAACAGAAAAAAATTGTTTCTAATATAATATTTTTGTTTTTTAAAAATTGAAATTTTTAAAAAAAAAACTGAAAAAAATGAAAATAGGGTCGAGTGGTGGGTTTTTTAAATACGGGTCGGGTAAAAATAAAAGAAATGGGTCATTTTAATCTGGTGCTGTCACGTGGCACTTCATCCAAAAATAGGGGTATTTTTGTTTTAAAGTATGACAATAGGGGTATAGATAACCCAATAGTATGACGGTAGGGGTACGGATAGCCTAATAGTATAACGAAGGGTACAGGTAAACAATATTTGAAAGTAGAGGGGTATATTTAGCCCTTTTCCGTTTCTAGAATCTACAATTTGTCGCAGGAGATTATAGCTCTTAAGCAAGGTTTGGCACCAGTTTCTATTTACTATTCTAAACTGAAGGACGTATGGGATGAGTATGATGTTATGACACCTACTCCTTCATGTCCATGTCCTGAATCAAAGATATTTCTGGAACATATTTAACGACAACGTCTAGTGTAATTTTTGAGTGGTCTCAATGAGTCATTTGCTCAAGAAAAAGGGCAGATAGTGTTGATGATTCCAACTCCAAACATCAATGAAGCTTGTGCGATGGGTGTGTAGGATGAAAGTCAGCGAGCCAAGGCAGCTAGCATCAGTAATTTGGAAATAGGAGCTCAGGAAATAATGTATAACACAGGTCATGTAGCTAACCCAATGGCTTCCAATGCAGGTCATGGAGCTAATGTTGTGTGTTACAACACAGGGCAGACATACACTGGAGGCTACAAGCAAAAGAACCGACTATATTGTGATTATTGCAAAAATAAGGGACACACTAGGGATGTCTGTTACAAACTAGTAAGCTATCCTACAGATTTCAAACCAAAGAGGAAGACATTTGGAAGGAATTAAACTGCAACACATGTACAGATAGACAAATGTACAGGCCGTAATGAGCGGGTGGAACGTGCAAAAGCTGAACCAGCAGGACATTTCTTTATAGAGGAGCAATATCACCCGCTGCTGCAAATGCTCAACCAGACCAATACCAACACTTCACCTAATACAGCAGCCCATGCTAAGATCACATGTATACCACTGTCACCTCTGAGTATGATCAAAGAAAATAGGTGGATTATAGACCCAGGAGCTACAAATCACATGGTGTCTAGCCTACATTTATATATTAATTTTGTGGAGCTGTCTGAAAGTAATTCAAGCAAAGTACAATTGCCTACTGGAGAGACAAGTGTAATTACACACTTAAGGACTTCCATAATATTGGATGGAATAGTGATCAAGAATGTACTCTATATACCTAAGTTTAGGTATAATATGTTATCGGTGTCTCAGCTGACCTGGGATTTGGGCTTATTTCTTGCCTTCGTTCCTACCTGCTGTATATTCTAGGACATTTGCAGTGGCAAGGTGAAGGGTACTGGTAGAGTAGAGCATGGATTATATGTGCTAGACCAGACTCTCAAGAGTAACACAGGGAGGATTGCTTATTGGCCTCGTACTTCTACACTCCATGTAAATAGAATAAATGCTACCTTATGGCATAAACGGTTAATACATGTACCTGTAGAGACTATGAAAAGAATGCATATGTTTGGAAACACAAAGTTTGTTAACTGTGATGATCATTGTTCTGTATGCCCTTTGGCTAAACAAACACGTTTACCTTTTCCAGATAGTACTACAAAGTGTTATGCATTAGGTGATCTTATTCATGCAGATGTATGAGGACCTTTTAGAGTATCCACCCATGATGGTAAACAAAATTTCTTAACTCTTGTGGATGATTTCAATAGATTCACATGTGTGTGCCTCATTAATTCTAAGGATGAATCAATTGTGTATTAAAATTCTTCATTGCTTTGATTAAAACAAAATTTTCTTACACCATCAAAACTCTTAGAACAGAAAATGGAGGAGAGTTATTAATAACCAACTTAAGGAGTTGGTACGTACAGAATGTATTACTCATCAAAGCACATATCCACACACCCCTCAAAAGAATGAGATAGTATAAAGAAGACATAGATACATACTGGACACTGCCAGGTCATTGAGGTTCCAAGCAAATCTACCTTTGAAGTATTGGGGAGAATGTATCATGATTGCAGTATATCTGATCAACAGAATCCCCTCAAGAATATTGGGTGGGAAATGTCCATTTGAGCTGGTGTTAACAAAGCTCCCTCACTAGATCATCTTAGGGTATTTGGATGTCTTTGATATGCTGCAAACTTGAAGAAAAGGGACAAGTTCTCTGCCAGAGCTGTTCCTGTAGTATTCTTGGGTTATTCTTTAACTCAGAAGGGTTATAAATTATTTGATCTATCTAATCGTGTAGTTTTTGTCAGCAGGGATATTATTTTCTAGGAAGACAACTTCCATGTATGAAAATGTCAAGTGAATCAAGTTTAGTTGTTCCATCTACACATGAAAATCACCATGTACCTATTACTTACATTGATGCCCCTACTGTGTCAACTATGTTTTCCAATGATGATTCTGCATTTGATATAGTGCCCATGGATTCTCCACTTCTAGATATGCAGGAAGACATCTTACTCAACAACCCTATTGATGATTCTCCTACACCAACTATTATGGATTATTCTACATCACCTACTGCTGATTCTATAACTATTGCGCACTCATCACCACCTCAGTATGAAGACATTTTTGAACCTCGCGCTCTAGAATTTCTAGAACTCCCATTTGGATGCAGGACTATATGAGTTCCTAGAAAAGTGCCTACCCCATTTACAACTCTGTGAGATATCTTCAATTGAAACCTCACTACTCCAAGTGCTTGGCTGCTTATTCTTCTGAGACAGAACCAACATCTTTTGCTGAAGCTGCTAAGGATCCTAAGTGGGTTGATGACATGCAACAAGAAATTCAAGCCTTGGAAGATAATCAGACTTGGAGCTTGGTGCCACTACCACCTGGGAAGCAACCTATAGGGTGTAAATGGGTATTCAAATTAAGTATCAAGCTTCAGGTGAGGTCGAGAGATACAAAGCTCGACTTGTAGCAAAAGTTTACACACAGAAGGAGGGCCTTGACTACACTGATACTTTCTCATACGTTGCTAAAATGGTGATAGTAAGATCGATTGTAGCACTGGCAGCTTCCTTTGGTTGGCCTCTTTATCAGATGGATGTTTATAATGCGTTCTTGCAAGGCGACTTAGTCGAAGAAGTTTATATACTTGTTCCTCATGGTTTCTCTAAGGGAGTTGCCAAGCAGGGGGAGTATCTTGTATGCAGGCTACATAAGTTCCTATATGGACATAGACAAGCATCCCGACAATAGAATATCAAGTTATCTGAGGCACTAAAGATCATGGGGTTCTCCCAAAGCCACTATGATTACTCTCTATTTACCAGGAAAATTAATACTTACCTTGTTCTAGTGCACGTTTATGTGGATGATTTGATAGTCACTGGGAAAAATATTACAGAAATTAACAAGACAAGGGCGAACTTGCAGCAGTTTTTTTGAATGACGGATCTTGGAGAATTGAAATTCTTTCTTGGGATTGAGTTTGCTCAATCAGAAAAGGACATATAAATGAGCCAACGCAAATACGCATTAGAGCTAATTTCAGAACTTGGACTAGTTGGGGACAAGCCTTCTAGCACACCATTAGAAGTAAACCAAAAATTGACTTCTGTTGATTTTGACAGATTGGCTTCTTCCTCTAATGATACTGTTCAAGAACCTCTCTTGAAGGATGCTGGTGAGTCTCAAAGATTGGTGGGAAGATTACTATACTTAATAATGATAAGGCCGAATATATCATTTGATGTACAAACCTTAAGTCAGTACATGTGTCACGACTCAAATCAGAGGGCCACGACAGGCACCCGGTGCCTACTCAACGGAGCGCCACGTACTTTTTTTCCTATGAGACTCGTCACGGCCATGATAAGCCACAGTTATATATATAATTAATAATATTAGAACTTAACTCATATATCTAATTAAAAAATATTTATATAAATACAAAGGAGCCAACAAGGCCGTTGATATATCATGCCCAAAGCTATACACAGGTCACTGTCTGCAAAACCTCTAGGAAAACATGATCATAATATATAAGTCGGGACAGTATCCCCGACATCTTCATAAAACAAAGTAACATATATAAACTGAACTCGGTAATACTCCAGGAAGATGTGGAGCTCACCAACCAAAAGCTGATATCTGGAGGCAGCCTACAACCGATGGTCCTCACCTCGCCTATCTACACCTATGTGGCATGAAACACAACGTCCCAGGAAAAGGAACGTCAGTACGAAGAATGTACCGAGTATGTAAGATAGAAATAAAATATAATAATAATAAGATACTATCTCTAGGAGATAAGAGTCAACTTATAACTTCTGAATTGCCGCTGAGAGGCGTAACATATAGAATAAAACCCATCTCGTATATATAATAGTTCTAGTTACCTCATCTTCGTGAGGTTAACTTCCAACTGATCGGTGGTAACTGCCCCACCGGCCGTAGCTCAGTGATAAATGCACTGCCTAATCGGTGGTAAATAATAATACATAATTGTCCAACCGGTGGTAACTATCCGACTGGCCATAGCCCGATAATAAATGCATGTCTGCCCAACCGGCCGTAGCACTGTGATAAATGAATATGTATGACTGCCCAACCGGCCGTAGCACGGTGATTAATATGTAACTGCCACTTCAGAAAGGAAAGGCACTGCTCAGTGTTATCATGACCTCTCTGTCCACACAGATGTCGTTGAGGTGTCATTTGAGATAAAATAAGCCAAGTAAAATCATTTGCTTAACCACGAGACAAAACAGAAAAAGATACAAGAGTTTGGGAAAACAAAATTCTTAAATGATGACTCAAATTAATAATAATTACTTATTAGTGAAGTCATTTTTGCATAGCACTGGTGCTACTATTGTCCACACAATCACTGTGTACTAATTCCTAACTCATAATATAGGAAGTAGTACCATTATTTCCAAAGTGAGCAATTAACAAGAAGTTAATTACCTTTAACTTCTTACGGATATAAATGACTAAATACAAGGTCTTAACTTTAGATCAAAAAGGGAAAGGATTAAAAAAAAAACAAAAACGACAATGATTGAATGCGTAATTAGCCATTACGTTTGCATATCGATGCTCGGATAATGCCAAAGAAGGAAGAATTAGCTTTAACATACCTGTTTCTGCGAAATTCTTCAACAAAACATATGCTTGAAGCTTGAATTGAAACGAAATTTAGACAGAAATTTCAATCGAAATTTTTGAATTGTTGAACGAAATGATTTTGTGGTTCAAGACAGAATGCAAGTGTTTGTTTTCACGTTTTTGGTTCAAGACTGAATGCGAATGTTTGTTTTAACGTTTTTGGTTCAAGACATGATCTTGAATGAATGAGCTTACCAATTCTTCATTTGATAAGACTTTTAGCCCTTGTGACACATGTAGAGGTGAGTAATGAATCACCTTAAGACTAAAAAGAGGGGCTGCAACGTCTCTTTTGGTGTGGTTTTGTTAACTTTTATACACTTATTAGTTAATCGGGTAATGTCTCATTACCCGGTAATTAACCAATTACCCGCATAATTTAAAAATTACCGCAAATTACTTAAAATTTAACTTATTTTTAACATACTTTATATATATATATTTTACACATTATACTACTGTGGTCATATGGTACCTTCCATAATACTAGTTCTTAATTATCGGGTATTAACGCTCGACCCGTATTTTATCCCAAATCAGCAACCTTTAACGAAACTTATTTTCTTTAATTCGTGTACCATTTATCCTTCATGACAGTTATTTATCGCTTGTTATAAAACGTAAATACGTTAACCTCAAGATAATCTCATCCCTGAGTCTACGTCAATTAACTGAAGACGAAACTTTCCGTATAAAAACGCGAGATATAACATCCTTCCCCCTTTAGAAACATTTATCCTCAAATGTTTAAACTTGCAAGATGTATATATATATATATATATATATATATATATATATATATATATATATATATATATCTTCCCCGGCTAAACTTCAATGAAACAAATATGATGCTCTCACGGGGTCAGGACATCGTCCCTCCCTAAAACTACTTCCTAATTCATTCGTCATACTGTTAATATATCTTCTAGGTGCTAACACCTATTAGTTGTAATCTTAATAACCGAGTTCATGCTTTGCTTTCAAGCTAGCCTTGGTTTCCCTTAAACCTTCAGACATAATGCCAACTTACTCTTACATTAATCATATAACTAGACAATTTGCGTTAATAAGATCGAACATTACCAATAATCACAGTTACTGGAATATAATCTGGTGTAGCCTCTAGGTCGTAAGACTTGCCAAAGCATATATGCGGTTCTGACTACCGTCGGAGCTAGAGGCTCCACCCCTGCCTCTACCTCTACCAGTTGATGCCAGAGGGCGTTGCTCTTGAGGGCATACTGAAGAGGAGGAGACTGTTATAGATCTGGTGGGCTGAACCATCCCGCTTCTGCCATTTATAGGACAATCCCTCATTTAATGAATAGGGTCTCCGCAGGTATAGCATACATTATACCCCTGACGACATTGTTAGAGTGAGCTTTACCGCATTGACTGCACCACGGAGGGGGGGGGGCGCCCTCATTTGTGCTGAATCCCTCCGATTCTAAAAACTCAAAATTCTCGAGCCCTGACCTGACTCAGAATATATAGATCCCTCATAATACGGATTCTGCAACTATCAGACACTTTCAACGGGGTATGGTGACATAAGATCGCCCGAAAAATCTTCAGGCCGCCTAGCAGACCTAGCCTTCTTATGTTGAACCCTATAACGATTCTCATATTGTTGTCGTTTTCGATCCTCTAAATTTTGAGCATAAACCTGGATGCGGAAAATATCCATACCATCGAGCAGAGCGGCAGTGAAGTATTAATTAATCAGGTATGGCCCAAGTCCTAACACAAATTGATGCACTCGGTCACTCATTTCAGCCACAATCGAGGGGGCATACCTCGGCAAGGAATCAAACTGGAGGCTATATTCCCGCACATTCATATTCCCTTGTTTAAGATCCAAGAACCTATCTACCTTGCTTGACGAATCTCTACCGGCAAGTAATGATGCAAGAAAGCCCCTGAGAACTCTTCCCATACTACTGGAGATGCATTTGTCCCTCTAGACGATTCCCAAGTTTCATACCACTAAACTGCAACATCCCACAATCGGTATGATGCCAACTTTACTGAATCAGTGTCTGATGCACGCATTACCCTCAAGGTCATCTGCATCCTATGAATAAAGTTTTGCGGGACCTCATCCTTGTTGGATCCGATAAACACTGGAGGGTCCAGGTTGATGAAGTCTCGAACTCTCGCGCTAATAGCCCTATTAACGTGACCAACACTTGTACCTACCTGGCGCTAAGCCCGAGCGGCTACTAATCTAGTTAAAAGTGTACTGCACTCCGCATATCCATATCCTCATCCTAAACAATAGGTGGAGGTACTGGGTTCTTCCTCATGTCCTCGGGTGCTAATAAAATTGGAGAACTATGCGAGGGTGTTATATTTTCCCTCGGGGCCTCACTCTGGCCCTCACTAGACATTGGTACTCTACTCATGCCCTAATCTGCCACTACTTTACCCTTCTGACTAGCCAATCCGTTCCTGGTCATAGGTATTGCTGCATATATAAAACAAGTCAAAGTTCAAAGGTTTTATTACCTATGACTCTGCTCTATTGCACGATCAAATATCAAGAAGGAAGGGTAACCAATCCCTAAATGCCCTACAGTTTCTTGCTTATACAGCATGGTGCACAACAAATTTATAAATAAGACTCTACTAGACACGGCTTGCAGACAACCCTACGACAGAACTGCTCTGATACCATTTTGTCACGACCCAAATCAGAGGGCCACGACGGGCACCCGATGCCTACTCAACCGAGCACCACATACTTTTTTTTCTATAAGACTCGTCACGGCCATGATAGGCCACAGTTATATATATAACTAATAACATTAGAACTTAACTCACATATCTAATTCAAAAAGATTTATATAGATACATAGGGGCCGACAAGGCCATTGACATATCATGCCTAAAGCTATACACAGGACATTGTCTGCAAAACCTCTAGGAAGACATGATCATAATATATAAGTCCAGGATCCCCGACATCTTCATAAAAGAAAGTAATATATATAAACGTAACTCGATAATACTCCAGGCAGATGTGGAGCTCACCAACCAAAAGCTAATATCTGGAGGCAACCTACAACTGATGGTCCTCACCTCGTCTATCTACACCTGCGTGGCATAAAACACAGCACCCGAGGAAAAGGGACGTTAATACGAAGAATGTACCGAGTATGTAAGGTAGAAATGAAACATAATAATAATAAGATACTATCTCGATAAGAGATAAGAGTCAACTTGTAACTTCTCACTTGCCGCTGAGGGGCGTAACATATAGAATAAAACCCATCTCGTATATATAAGGGTTCTAGTTACCTTATCTTCATGACGTTAACTTCCCAACTGATTGGTGGTAACTGCCCGACCGGCCGTAGCTCGGTGGAAATGCACTGCCCAACCGGTGGTAAATTATAATACATAACTTCCCAACCGATGGTAACTGTCCGACCGACCATAGCATGGCGGTAAATGAATATGCATAACTTTCCAACCGGCCGTAGCACAGTGGTAAATGAATATGCATAACTAGCCAACTGGCCGTAGCACGGTAGTAAATATGTAACTTCCACTTCAGAAAGGAAAGGCACTGTTCAGTGTTTTCATGACCTCTCTGTCCACACAGATATCGTTGAGGTTGTTTGGCTCAAAAGTTATCAATATACTTTGTAAGCTTAAAAAAATCAAAAGTAAATAAAGATAAATCGTAATCAAATATAATAAGACCTAGAGATGAAAAATGAAGTTGTTATTATAGATATGATAGTATAAAATAATAATATGAACTCGAGAGAAAGTATTCGTTAGAGATAGAGATAGAGAAACAGTAGGAGAGAATCAGAGAGTTGTATTATTCGAGAATAACAATGATGCCCATTTTACAATGTGAAGGTCTCCTTTATATAGTAGAAGACCTTCCTCGAAATAATCATAAAGGTACAAAAGTAGGTAGCGTCTTCTTAGTAAAGACGCTGAGTTTTAAATAACGTCGTCTTTGTCCTCACGTCCAAGTCGTACCCTTGCTTTAGTTGACGTATACTCATTGGGCGTACCCATCAGCGCAGAGATGTTGAGGGTCAAATTTGATCCTATACAGTTAGTCCCTCCATTCGTTGGAGATGCATTCGGTAGGCGTCTTCAATGGGCGGAAATGCAAACCTCGTCTTGGGAGAATTTTACCTTGCCCTAGGGTAGCAACGTGAATGAGATGAAATGTATGACATTGTTGAGCCGCTGACGTATGGCTTCCTTTTCGTAATGACGTCATCGCCCGCATACATCATTATTACACTTATTCCCGAGGCAGTTCAAAGGATGATGTGACATTTTGGTTTCCCGTGCCCGTTTTGAATCATGCCTTTTTGATTTCTGCGCAACCTGACCCTATAATAGGGGAAAGGTTCAATCTGATTCATCTTTCGAACCTTTGGAAAACATTTTCAGGTTTCCTTCTTTGCCTTTCTTTCTTGTAACCGTTATTTCGTATGAGACTCCTCCACTTCTTTGAAGTCATACTTCTCGTCGTAAGTACTTTATTTCTTAAACAAAAAAACATGGCAAAATGTCGTCAAGATAGTAAAAAGACTAAGGACACTACCCCATCTAGGGTTCCACCCTCCTCTGGCGGCTAGAGGGAAGAAGTAGAAAAGACCCTCATTCCTCTTACGGTAGACAACGTGCTCCCAAAGGAAATGCACATTCGAAAAGATTTTCAAATGAAAAGCCCAGCCCTTCCCTGGGAGCATAGTGAATTATTTCAATCTCATTTAGACAATCTTCGAGTGACACACAATGTTCCGGGCCATGTGGAAATGGCTCCGGCTGGGATGGATTATGCCAATGTGCACAGACCTAGATATTGCACATTTTACGAGTACTCATTTTTGATAGGTTATAGTCTCCAGATTTACCCTCTAGCGGAGGAGGTCTGCCGCTTTTTCAACGTGTGTCTGACTCATCTTACTCCTTACACCTTGAAGGTGTGCAGGATTCTGACCACGTACGCAGCTAAAGCTGAGTGCGGAGTCTCAGTTCATTATCTTTTATAGTTGTTCAGCCCTGGTTACCTGAGGGGTACTATGTTGCAATTGAAAAGCCTTGGTACGAAGGGCTTGGTAGTTAATTCTGACGACAAGACCAACCGCGGCTTCTAGCGTAGGTACTTCTACATAAGAACGGAGCATCTGGTGTTTAACCCTGAAGGGTTCCCGGAAAGGTGGAACTCAGAATGTAATTACCATTATTTGTGGAATTCATGATTCTTTGTCACCTTGACCATTCGGCCACTGTGATTTCTTTCTCTTCTTTTTTGTAGTGAGGACTTCTCCACCCCAATTTATTGACAATATTAAATCATGGGTGGAAAAGTTGATAGCTTATGCAGAGGAGTGTCGTACCTTGGCCACATTTCGTGAACAGTACGGCCTGTCAGGTAATTCTTCGGCTTTGGTTTGGAAGCTCCCTTAGGTTTTGTTACTTGACTTACTCGTGTTGGCAGGTCAGAGTGCCCCTAAGAAGAAGGAGGCTGTTGTTACCTCGCCTAGGGCAAAGACCGATTCTGATGGTGAAGACATACCCTACGGCTCGTTCAGTGATGGCGCTCCCGTGGTTTCTCAGCAGGAGGTTGCGCCTGTGGCGGCGTCCGTAAGTGAAGCGACTCCTTCAGTGTCATCCCCGCGGCCTGTGGAGGAGACTTCTGAAGGTGAGGAGCCGCCAGAGAGAAAGAGATGGCGGTTGATAACGGGCAAGGGGATAGCGACTGAAGACGAGAGGGTAAGTGAGCCCCGTCAAGTGTCGAGGCCGGTTTTTATGGCCGATGATATCCGTTCGGGGAGGTCGGCTCCCCAAAGGAGATCTGCCGCTGATGCTAGCCCAGCTCGTGTTTCGGAAAGCGGTTCGTCAGCTGCAATTGGAGAAGTAGGCGATGATGCCGAGAGGGCGGACCCTGAGACTGCCCATGGAGATGCAGATGGGTTAGCGAGGGATCCAGCCCATGTGAAGATGATGGCGTGTAGGTCCAACCACCGAATTATGATCCCGGGAAGGTATAATCCGTTACAACACAGCGAACAGGCCGCAAAGAATATGACCTTGTTATGTGCGGCTGCTCAGCGTGAAATGTTGAAGGGTGCTAGTGACGGGAATCTATCCCGGAGGGTCGCTGGCGCGGCCTTGCAGGTAGCTTTCAGTTTTCTTTGTGTGTCGTAAGGCTAACTTTGATGCATACTGACTTGCCTTTCCTCTTTTTCCTTGCCTTTTTAGACTCTCATTTTAGAGGTGGAGAGGAGGCGGCGTGCGCAAAAGAAGGCGGCCACTTTTAACAAGATGGCGAAAAAGTACCAACGGTGCCGTGCCAAGCATCAGGCGTTGGTGGATCTACTTAACAGGACCCAGAGTTTCGGGTGTTCCGTGAGGTCCTTGAACAATCGGAGGCTCGACTAAAATAGAGGGTAGTCGAGCTGGAGAAGGTCGATGAGCAGCTGATGACTGCTCTGGCTTGGAACATTGAGCTGGAGGCTCCTCTTCAGTCGAAGGAAGAGGAGTTGGAGGTTAGCCGTGGGGTAGCGGCGGAAGCTGCTGATTTGCAGACCGGGGTCGTTGCCTTGACCCCCGAACTCAATGCCAGGGCAGCTAAGATTGAAGTCCTTAAGCGGACTGCTCTGCCAAGGTCTGATGAGGATGCGCATCGTGAGGCGCATGAGATATGGGTATATGCCGAGGCCAGATTAGTCGTACTCGAGGAGTACTTGGCTGCGGGTCGAGCCACTGAGAAGAAGGTTCAGGAGTAATGGCGCGTAGCCCGCGAAACCTATGGGTATAGTTCTGACTCCCCAGACTGGGCGGGCTATAACTCCGAAGATGTCAACCATCTAGAATCCAGCTCTTGGATCTCTGTAACTTACCAACCCGACGGCGGCGATGGACAAGATGGCGGTCAAGCGGGAGACAATGAGCAGAATGGCGGGCGAAGCGGCGAAGCCCCTTAGGACTTGTATATATTTTTTGTTTTGTTGTATTTTGGAATGTAATGGGGACCTTTTGTAAGGTCGGGTGTACATGCATTTTTTGGATGATAATGAAAGTCGTACTTTTGCTGCCATTCCTTTCCTTTTGTATCTTTTATTTTCGGTACCTCGTCTCCGTAGAGCAGGTGCTCGCTTACTTGTAGGATTTTCAGTGTGTTTTTCGAACATTGTCTGTGTTATCCGCCGATAGGATGCGGCTTCGATGCTAAATAGTGGTGGCTTTAGCTAATAATGACATCACTTCAATTGTTGTTTAAGTTCCCTTCGTCGTAGTCGAACAAGGTTGGCGACTGTTGGCGACGGCCTTAGCCTGTGGGATGTAGCTTCGACCGTCGTCGAAGTGCTGTCCTCCGTGGTCGAGCTAGGTCGACGTTTTAATGTTGTTGGCCTTAGCCAAAATGAAGTCGATGGCCTTAGCCATATATGTAATTATGACCGCCTTCGAATTACTTACTTGTCGTGGTCGAGCTAGGTGGACGGTTAACGGTGATGGCCTTGGCCATATATGTGACTTCGACTATTGTCGAATCGCTTACATGTCGTAGTCGAACTGGGTCGACGATCGATGATGGTGGCCTTGGCCAAAATAGTGTCGATGGCCTTAGCCAAAATGAAGTCGATGGCCTTAGCCATATATGTAATTATGACCGCCTTCGAATTACTTACTTGTCGTGGTCGAGCTAGGTCGATGGTTGACGGCGATGGCCTTGGCCGTATTTATGACTTCGACTGTTGTCGAATTGCTTACTTGTCGTAGTTGAACTGGGTCGACGATCGACGACGGTGGCCTTGACCAAAATAGTGTCGATGGCCTTAGCCATATACGTAACTTCGATTTTTGTCGCATTACATGCTTGCCGTAGTCGAGCTGGGTCGACGATTGACGGTGATGGCCTTGGCCAGAATAATGTCGATAGCCTTAGCCATATACGTAACTTCAACTGTCGTCGAATTACTTGCTTGTCGTAGTCGAGCTGGGTCGACGATTGACGGTGATGGCCTTGGCCAAAATAATGTCGATGGCCTTAGCCATATACGTAACTTCGACTATCGTTGAATTACTTGCTTGTCGTAGTCGAGCTGGGTCGACGATTGACGGTGATGTCCTTGGCCAAAATAATGTCGATGGCCTTAGCCATATACGTAACTTCGACTATCGTCGAATTACTTGCTTGTCGTAGTCGAGCTGGGTCGATGATTAACGATGATAGCCTTGGCCAAAATGATGTCGATAGCCTTAGCCATATACGTAACTTCGACTATCGTCGAATTACTTGCTTGTCGTAGTCGAGCTGGGTCGATGATTGACGATGATGGCCTTGGCCAAAATAATGTCGATGGCCTTAGCCATATACGTAACTTCGACTGTCGTCGAATTACTTGCTTGTCAGATTCGAACTGGGTCGACGATTGACGGTGATGGCCTTACCCGTTTGCACATTGGATATGGCCTTAGCCATTTACACATTGGAGATGGCCTTAGCCGTTTACGCACTGGAGATGGCCTTAGCCGTTTATGCACTGGAGATGGCCTTAGCTGTTTACACATTGGAGATGACCTTAGCCATTTGCACGTTGGAGATGGCCTTAGCCGTTTACACATTGGAGATAGCCTTAGCCGTTTACACATTGGAGATGGCCTTAGCCGTTTGCACACTGGAGATGGCCTTAGCCGTTTACACACTCAAGATGGCCTTAGCTATTTGCACACTGGAGATGGCCTTAGCCGGTTACACACTGGAGATGGCCTTAGCCATTTTCACACTGGAGATGGCCTTAGCCGTTTACACATTGGCGATGGCCTTAGCCGTTTGCACATTGGAGATGGCCTTAGCCATTTGCACACTGGAGATGGCCTTAGCCGTTTACACATTGGAGATCATGCTAGTCCAGTCCCTTTATCATGTCAGTTAGGAGAGCGTATGGAGTGGCTGGTATGATAAACTTGTTCCGCAAATATCTTCAGGTGTCCCCTCCACCGCCTTATTAAAACCTACCCAAGAAAACCCAATTGGAACAAAACTCGGGCAAGGGAAAAAGAGCGCGACTCGGGAGACGCCTTTCAGAAATGGAAATTCTTGAGGTGGGCGACGTTCCAATTGTTTTGGAGCATTTTTCCTTCCATTGTTTCTAATTGGAATGCTCCTTTACTTGCTGCTTTTGCGATTTTGTATGGTCCGTCCCAGTTAGTGCCTAGTTTTCCTTCGCTTGGGTCTTTTGATGCCAATATTTTGTCTTTGAGGACGTAGTCTCCCACTTTGAGTGGTCTTATTTTGGCTCTCTTATTGTAGTATCTTTCGACCTGTTATTTTTGAGCCACCATTCTTATGTGGGCCATTTCTCTTCTTTCCTCGGCCTCAACGAGGTCTTGAAGTCTGTTTATGTCGTTCTCTACTCCGCTCGTATGTGAATACCTCAAGCTTGGTCCGCCGACTTCGACTGCTATGACCGCGTCAGTTCCGTAGACCAGTGAGTACGGTGCTTCTCCTATGCCGGATTTGGGTGTGGTCCGGTGTACCCACAACACTTCTGGTAGTAGCTCGGGCCATATCCCTTTGGCTTCCTCGAGTTTCTTTTTCAGTATGTTCAGTATTATTTTGTTGGAATACTCTGCTTGGCCGTTGGCGGCGGGGTGATATGGCGTGGAGAGTATTAGCTTAATATGCCATTTGTTGAAGAACTCTATCGTCTTATGGCCGATGAATTATCGTCCATTATCGCAGCTGATTTCCTTGGGGATGCCGAAACGGCAGATGATATTCTTCCATATGAAGGCGATGACTTCCTGTTCATGTATTTGGGCGTACGCACCTGCTTCCACCCACTTGGAGAAATAGTCAGTTAAAACTAATAAAAATCGTACCTTTCCTCGTCCCGCTAGTAGGGGACCGACTATGTCCATTCCCCATTTGATGAAAGACCATGGGGAAGTGACTGAATGGAGGGGTTCTCCTGGTTGGTGTATCATGGGGGCATACTTTTGGCATTGTTCGCATCGGCAAACATATTCCGCTGCCTCTTTCTTCATAGCGGGCCAATAATAGCCGGCTCATATTATGCAGCGCATGAGGGCGCGGTTACCTGTGTGGGCGCTGCAGTGACCCTTGTGTACCTCTTCGAGTACCGACCTCATTTGGTGCGGCCCTAGACACTTGGCCAGGGGTCCGCCAAACGTCCTTTTGTAGAGCTTATGGTTTATCAGGCAATACCGGGCGGCCTGTACGCGGAGCTTCTTTGCTTCTTTTTTGTCGAGTGGGAGTGTCCAATCCTGCAGATAGGATACAAATTGGTTGCGCCAGTCCCAAGTCAAATTTAAAGAGAGTACCTCAGTGTGATCAATGGCTGAATGGAGGAGGGTGACCATGTTTTCTTTATTGAAGTTTTTAGTGGTTGCGGCCAATTTTGCTAAACCATCTGCTTCAACGTTCCGTGCCATCGAAATTTGTTCGAAGCGGCACTCTTCGAACTCAATCATTAATCTGTGGATTTCTGACTAGTATTTTTGCAATCTCTGCTCCTTGATTTTGTAAGTCCCAGTGACCTGGTTCACTACGAGTTGGGAGTCGCAATGGAGAACGAGTCGTAAAGCCCATATTTGATGGCTAGTTTTATACCTGCAATAAGAGCCTTGTACTCAGCCTCGTTGTTAGTCATCTCGGGGCATCATATGGACTGGCGAATTATTTCGCCCGTGGGGACCTCGAGAACGAGTCCCAGTCCCGATCCCGAGGCATTAGCGGTGCTGTCAGTGTAAAGAGTCAATAGGTCGGTGTTGGAGAGGGTACGCCGTGCCTCTAGCTCCGCCTCTGGCAGTATCTCTGCGCTGAAATCGACTACAAAGTCAGCAAGTACTTGCGACTTGATGGAGTTTCTTGGGTGATATGAGATATCGTGCTCGCTGAGCTCTATGGCCCATCTGGCGAGCCTACCTGATAATTCAGGCTTATGTAGGACACTTCTCAAGGGGAAGGTCGTTACTACTTTTATGGGTTGGCACTGAAAATGGGGTCGGAGCTTCGTTGAAGCTACGACCAATGCCAGAGCTAACTTTTCAAGGTGTGGATACTGTGTTTCTATAGTAAATATGAGATTGCGTACCTTCATTTTTGCGAACCAAGACTGCGCTGACGGCGACCTCGGACACAGCCAGGTACACCAGCAGGGGCTCGCCTGGACTCGCTTTGGCCAGCAGTGGTGGCGAAGATAGATATGCTTTCAATTTTCTCAAGCCTTCGACGCATTCCTCGTTCCACTGTAACCCATTGTCCTTTCTCAACACATTGAAAAATTTATGGCACCTGTCGGAGGATCGTGAGATGGACCTGGATAGGGCGGCTATTTGCCCCGTAAGCTTTTGTACTTATTTTTTGCTGTTCAAAATCTCAGGTATTGCGTCTATCGCCTTGATCAGATCTGGGTTGACCTCAATGCCTCGTTGTGATACGAGTAATCCTAAGAATTATCCTAAGGCTACGCCAAAGGCGCATTTCTTGGGGTTCAGCTTCATCCCGTACCTTCTCAATATCCCGAAGGCTTCTTTTAGATGGTCGATGTGGTCTTCTTTCCTTGTCGACTTCACCAGCATATCGTCGATATAGACTTCCATGGTCTTACCGAGCTGCTCTTTGAACATTTTGGTGACCAGTCTTTGGTACGTAGCCCCTGCATTTTTGAGCCCGAAGGGCATTACCTTGTAGCAATATGTCCCTTGTTGAGTGATGAAAGTCATTTTCTCATGGTCCTCCTCGGCCATAATGATTTGATTGTAGCCGGAGTAGGCATCTAAGAAGCTCAACAGTTCATGTCCTGCGGTGGCATCGATCAATTGGTCGATGTGGGATAGCGGGAATGAATCCTTTGGGCATGCCTTGTTCAGATCGGTGAAATCCACACACATTCTCCACTTCCCATTTTTCTTTTTGACCATGACGACATTGGCGACCCACTGGGGGTGCTTCAATTCTTTGATGGAACAGTTGGCCAGTAACTTGTCTACTTCCTCACTAACTGCTTCATTGATAGCGGAGTTGAATTTCCTTCTCATCTGTCATACGGGCGGATGTAATGGATCGACATTCAGCTTGTGGGTGGCGATGTCTCGCGGGATTCCCGGCATATCTGAATGGGCAAAAGCAAATAAATCTGCATGGTTAGTTAGGATTTCACGATACTTACTTGGGTTGGCGAGGCAGTGCCCGATGTAGGCTTTCTTCGTAAGGTCGGTGTCGTCCAATTGGACTGGGCCAAGATCTTCGATCGTTGCTTTACAGGCCTCCACGACGTCGGGGTCTCTAATAGCGTCTGTTGTCGGGTTGACCTTAGTCCCCGACATAGATGATTGCTATGCCTCTGCAATCGCCCTCTTTAGCTGTTTGGTGTGGGCGCAATCTTGAGCTATTTTGTAGCATTCCTATGCGGTGCGCGGCTCGCCTCGAATGCTGAATACTCCCTATGGGGTAGGGAATTTGATCACTTGGTAAAAGCTTGAAGGTACCGCTCGCATGGCATGTATCCATGGGCGTCCTATGATGGCGTTGTACGCTGTTTCCTGGTTCATCTCGTGGAAAGTTGTTTCCAGCGTGACTCATCCTGCTAAAACGGGCAGTGATATTTCTCCGGATGTCCATTCCATTGCATTGTTAAAATTAGTTAGTGTTATGCAATGCGGTATTATGTTATCCTCGAGTCCCATTTGTACGAGGACCATCGGATGGATAATACAGGCGCCACTTCCGTCGTCAACCATGATTCTTTTAACATCCATATCGGCGATCGTAAAGTGATAACTAAAGCATCGTAATGAGGGAAAGACAAACCGTCGGCATCGGACTTATCGAAGGTGATACTATCTTCGAAGTCGTCATACCGTTCATGGGCGATGGTCCGCTTTAGTTTGTGCGTGGTGGTGAACTTGACGTGATTGATTTCTAAGTCATCGCCGCCTCCGGCGATCATATTTATCGTGTGTGCTGGGGAGGGCGGCTTCGGTGGCTTGTGGGGTTGTTCCCGTCCGCATGCAAAGTTGGTTTTCCCTTTGTCACTGAGTAATTCCCTCAGGTATCCCTGGTTCAGCATCCTGACTACCTCTTGCCGTAAGCCTATGCAGTCTTCGATTTTGTGTCCCCATTCCCGATGGAACTCACATAGGACGTTTGATTTCCTTGTGGTAGGGTCTGATTTCATCTTCTACGGCCACTACACTTTGGTGCCCAGCTTCTCCAGTGCGTACACTATTTCTGAAGGAGACACACAAAAGTTATGGGTGGATAATAAAGGAGGCGTACCTTTTTCGTTTCGAAGTGGGGCGACATGTCGTTGTAGCACGTCTGTATGCCTTGGTGGTGGATGGGAGGATCTGATGTAGGGCTAGTGTCGATCTTTGATGAAGCATGGGAGTTGTTCTCGCCGTCCCTCATTGCGTCGATCCCTCCTTGTTTCTGAGTATATCTTTGTTAACCGTTGGGTCGGCCCATTAAAATCGTCCTCGTCCGCTCGTACCTCAGCACAATAGGCGTTGTGGATTTCCTCCCATGTGGTAGGGGATATTTCATGAGGCGGCTTAGTAGCTTCTTAGTTGCCCTCGAACCGTCCTTGTTTAGCCCGTTCTGGAAAGCGCCGACTGCCATACCTTCCGATACGTTTGGCAGACTCATCCTTACCCTGTTAAACCTGGCTAGGAAGTCCCTAAGTCCCTCCCCTGCGGTTTTCCTGACGGCAAAGATGTCGTTGACCCTTGCTTCCACTTTCTTTGCACCTGCATGGGCGGTGACGAACTTATCCGCCATTTTTTCGAACGTTGATATTGCCTTAGCTGGTAGCTAAGAGTACCACGTTAGGGCCCCTTCTGTCAACGTCTCACCAAACTTCTTCAGCAGCACCGATGGTACCTATTCTTTTGATAGGTCATTTCCCTTCACATCAGTGACGTAGTGGATCAAATGATCCTCGAGATCTGCGGTTCCGTCATATACCCTCAATTAGGGTGGCATCTTGAAGGTTTTTGGGATAGAGTGACGGGCAGCTTCTTCGGTGTACGGTTATTCAACGAACCTTCCCACGTCGCGTTTTGGTAGCAACTTGGGAGCACCGGGGGATCTTGTCTACCCTCTCCTGATGTTCTTTCATTTGGTCATGAAGCACCTTGTTTTCATTCTCCATTTCTTCCATCTTCTTTAGGATGCCTGTTAGCGTGCCATCGTTGGTCTGTGCCTCGATGGTCTTGTTATTTGCTCGTACAACCTCAGGTTCACCCATAGCAGCAGTGATGCCTACCGTTGGTATACACCTGACGTCACTTTGCGGTGACTTCCCAACCAAGCCACTTAGAGTACTTGTTAGCCATTCTTCCAGTAGCTTCTTGACCACCGAGGTTGCTTTCTTAGCCGCAGATGTGGAAGCTCCTTTGTCAAGCAAGATCGTCAGATTTTCGGATGGGGAAGGTGAGATCTCTGCACCTGGTGTGATGCTAGGGGTTGCATTCAGGATGCCCTCGTCACCGGCCTCGTTGAGAGGACCAAAGACATTGGCTGTAACACCCACTATTGCTTTCATTCTTGTGTTATTTTCGGCCATCTTTTGTTTTTGTGCGGTGTAGAGAATGATAGTTGGTTGTTCTCTAGGTGGATACTATGATTTTGATTCTCGAAATCCCCACAGACGGCGCCAAATTGTTTGGCTCAAAAGTTATCAAT